>JAPMOB010251310.1:0-36854 GCA_029875015.1 Lepomis gibbosus
CAACGCACTTTTCTTCACGTTGAGCCTCAGCCCCAAGCGTTGAAGATGAGCGAGAACGACATCTCGATGTCGAACCGCCAGGAGAGAGTGCGAGGAGAGAGTGCAAGGCCGAAGGGAAGAACCTGATACTGGTACGCCATGCCCCCGAAGGCGAACCTCAGGAACTTCCTGTGGGAAGGACGAATGGAGACGTGGAAGTACGCGTCCTTCAGATCTGGCGGGGGTTGGTGAGTATCTTGAACCTGTATCTCCTCAGAGACCGGTTCAGAACCCGCAGATCTAGGATCGGGCGCAGGCCTCCGTCCTTCTTGGGGACGACGAAGTACCGGCTGTAGAAACCGGACTCACTGGCCAGCGGGGGAACGACCTCCATGGCCCCCTTCTCCAGCAGCAAGCGAATTTCCAGTCCCAGCACCAGGCGTTGTTCCGGGCGTACTGTAGTCTGGATCACCCCATTGAATCTGGGGGGGCGGGCCCGGAACTGCAGTCTGTACCCCTCGATGACGGTGCGCAGGACCCACGGAGATATGTTCGTCATGTTCCGCCAAACCTCCGCGAACTCAGCCAGCGGGACCAACTCCTCGGGGCTGGTGGCCGATGCCTCGTGCCGATCTCGGCTGGTCTCCTGAAGCGGGCCGCCAGGGAAAAACTGCCGATGACCTACTGTCTGGGGCCCTCTCCTTGGTGGCTGGAAGCAACAGATCCGTGGCTCTGCGCAGCTCAGCCATCTCCTCCTCAGAGGGGCCCCCTCTCTGGGCCATCATGCAGCAGGTCCGCTTGGTAGGCCTGCAAGACCGCCATGGTGTGCAGACTTGCGCCAGCCTGGCCTGCCGCCATAAACGCTTTTCCCAATAGCGCTGAAGTCCCCCGGCAAGGTCTGATCGGTAGCGCTGGCTTGTGGAGAGACGACGCCAGACGAGGGGAGAGGTAACTCACCAGAGCCTCTTCTACCCGCGGCATCGTCCCATAGCCGCGGTCTTTAATCCCCGCCACGATGCTGTACTCCAGCAGCTGGGGAGTAGACAGCCTGGCAGAGAAAGGTTTATCCCAAGACTTACATAACTCATTATGCAAGTCTGGAAAGAATGGCAAGGATCGGCGTGGAGGTGCTGAGTGGCTCCTAAGGAAGTGATCATCCAGTCTACTGCTGGCATTAGGCTTCTGCACAGCCTGTGGCCAATCCAGGCTGAGTTTAGCCACAGCCCGCGTCACCACTTCCAGCAGCTCATCATAGTCGGGCGCGGCGCTCTTCTGATGACGTCGGCCCGACACCCGGAAGTCCTCCTCCTCCTCCATGAAGCTTAGCACATCTAGGTCCTCAGAGCCAGAGTGCATTAGCCTCGCCGAAGTGCGTCCCCGAACGGAAGAAGCCGAGAAACGGGCTCTCGAACGGGAATGAGGGGAGTTGGAGTCAGCAGACGAAGGAATAGAAAGGGCATCAGCCGTCTCGAAATCCTCCAGCAGATCTTGCTGCGATCCCCAAGACCAACGCTGCCGAGCCGCCTCAGCGACCGCAGGGCCTGTGCCATGGGGAGAGCGTATCTAGCCGTCCTCGGAAAAGAGAGCCATACGGGACCTCAGTACCCACATGGGCAGGGCCTCGCAATGGTAACAAGCAGCTCCCTCGAGAGCTGCCGTGGCGTGCGGCAGGCCCAGACAAGCAGCTCATGAGAATCTCCTACCGTGAGAAAACGCGAGCAGGGAGGCACACATCTGCGGAACTGGTTAGATTATGAGGACATACTGCAACTTCCAGGTAGGTTCTTAGCCAGGATTTCTGCGGGAGCTTTTCCACTAACAACATAAGCCAATGTGCCTGCTGCATAGAGAAGGCTAATGTACCTATATTCTGGTGTGCTTATATACGCCTACAGTTACGCCGTCACATGCTACCATTCTCACTAAGCCAATAGGATTGGAGTAGTTTTCATTCGCATTCAACCCTGCCACGCCTAGAGGCGTTCCCATAGTGTCGTCACCGACGCAGTTCGAGTTCCCCTCGAAGGGGAACTACCTTTATTGACTTCTTTTCTGAGTGTTAGGTGAGAAGATCCATACTACTTTAACTGCAAGCAAGGGGAAAACAGCTTGCCTGGCTCTCTAAAGTTCAACAACACTCGCAACAACACCTCTAAAACTCACTATGTAACATTTGTTCTCATATTTGCTTAATCTGTACAGAAACCAAAGTGAAAAAATGACTTGAGTTGTGGTTTTGCACAGGCTTGCTAGACTATTTCCTGACTAACCAGGCTAGCTCCAGTCTTTGTGCTAGCATGATTTTTAATGGATAAATACAATATGAGAGTGGTATCAATCTTCTCATCTAACTTTAGGAAGGAAAAAGAACAAGCCAATTTCTCAAAATGTCAGACTTTTCCATTCTTCTCTAGTGAATTCAATTTAGACTTAATAAAGTCTCTTTATTAACTTTCTTGACGCAGAAAATAAGTACTATGTGCTTAAAATACTGACAAAATAAGCATAGGTTTAATGGCATTCCTTTGCTAGCATCTGGTGTGAATATGGTGAATGTAGGTCATGCATGGTTCAAAATGAGTGTGAAACCAATTTCATTTGGGTTTACAGAAGACACACAAACAACTTTCAAGCTCCTGATAAATGCAAAAGCGCCTCCCTCTCTCCTGAAGCTTGGCACAAGCACTCCTGTCAAAGCAACACCGAGCCTCTTGATGTGGTCTGTCATTTCCTCTGAGCTGGCCTTGCTACAGCATGGAGGTTCGAGGAGTGTGGGAAAAACCAGTGTGAAAGGGAAGAGAGGAAGTGTGTATTTATCTCTGTTGGTGGGGCGTGATTCCGACTTTGATCTGTCTGCAGACCAGCTCCTGGATCGCCTTGTGGGCAGCAGAAGCCATGAGGTCACGTTATCATTCCCAAAGAATCTAGCATGATGCTAGGACAGAACCTGTCTAGATAAAGACGCTCCTGCATCCAGCGAAATAGCAGCAGGTGCAGTCAAAACCATGCACCTTAAAGGCTTGCAGACCTTTGATACACTGTAAATGAATGACAGTTCATCCCAAAACATACATACACATGATATTTTGTTCTTTTGTTCAGTATCATGACAACCCACCTCTTCATCCAAATCAAGTATTATTTATTATTGATCACACAACCGCAATTGAAGCATTTAATGACTTAATGAGAAGGCAGACTTTGTTCAGCACTAATGAATCATGAAGTTTCATGGAGGAGATTTACAGTAAAGGATATGATATCATGGGGTTTGGTCTCTTCGTAGCTATCCATCTTCAATCCATCTCCAAATCTTAGTCACTGAGCAAACAATCCTTTATTTGCTCTTCTCATTCAGCCAGGAGTGGCTGATTAAATGATCCATTTTCCATTGTCTGGAAAATGGTATATTTAATTAAACCACAAGCTGCATGTCAACACCTCCCCCTGTGTACAGGATGAGATAATATACAGTTGTGTTCGCATGCCATTGTGTCTTCAATCTGAAGGACACTTAAACCTGCATTCAAAGGGGTTTTCCAAATGGGGGTCCCTCGCCAGGAAGTGTGTTTACCGGAGTTCAATTGCATCTGATGTTTGGTAATCATCTCCTCATATATGTATATCTATACTCAGGATTTCCAGCTGCGGGTATACCCAGACCCTCTCCACCTCATTTTGTGTGCATAAGTGGGAAGTCGGTCAGCGAGAGTGCAAGTGGCACATGGTAGCGAATTGAGGCCTGGGAGCAGATTAGCTACTCCTGTATCTATCTGGTGCTGACAGTTCACACAGGCATTTTTTTCCACTGCCCCTGGGCGTATCAACACACAGTTTCCCTTCTCAGAGGGCTCTATCTCCTGGCTTCAGGGCTAAAAATGTGAAGGCACGTTGTATACAAGGCTCGGAACATAGACATGGCTTAAAAGTAAATACTTAAAAAAAATAAATTGAATTGGCTGATGAAATGGGGTGACAATCTGGGATGTAAGGAGAATTTCGACAAACATAACAACAAATGCTTCCGAAATAGATTTCTTTAGATTCAATGAATTGATCATTTATAGCACATTCGACAGAAAAGGCTCTGAACAGCAACAAGGATTCTGCTGGAGAACTTACCCCTCATAATAAACACACACAGGCACATTAAATCTTAGTTGAAAACAATACCACATATGGAGAAGGTTGTAGTGGTGGAGGTAGCTGCAGCAGCAAACAGCATTGGCAGTGGTAATACTGTGAAGTGTTTGGTTATAATTGGAACGCTGTATACCTGAATGAATATGATGGGACTTCGCTAGGTAGCTGATAGCCACACAGCAGTTAATGAGACAGTGATTGCGACGGATGATGCCAATTAGCTAATGCAAGTGTGACTGGAAACAGCATCTTCCATATGTTGTTATGATATTTTACCTTCAATGTTTCAGTTTTATCTCATTTGTCTAACAGGGGAAATCACGTAGCTAATTGTCTTCAGTGGTTAGATATGTTCTGCAAATGGACTAGGGCCTTGAACTAGGGGCAAATAGATGGAATTAAACCAGAACACAACTTAAAGGTGCCCTGCTGAGTTTCCTTGTAAACATACATCCAGCATTAATTACCAAACACATTGCATGTATCCTTGAGGTCTAAAAGATTTACTGAGGGCATTTTATTCCTCATAAAAAATTTGCAAAGCTGATTTTATGAAACCAGCATTATTTACATAGACCCACATGTTTACTTGCTAAGAGGGTTCTTGTTTCCTGCTTTTGCTGGCACGTTGTTGCATTTCTACCACTGTTCTACTAGTGGTGAAAAACTTCACAGAGTACCTTAAGGAAAGACACTGGTGTGACTGGATTATGAGTTGATTGGATCCCAAATAGATCCCTCTGCTTTCATTAATATACATCGAAAATGGAATATGTGCCTTTCAGAAGGACTTTTGATGAAATGCTTTGACCCAGTCATGCCATTTAGAGGTTCTGCTTTTGGGCAGCCTGACCTCTAGGGCGCCTGAACTTAGCTTATTCAGTCAATTAGATTGGACCTATCCCAAATGGGAAACAAAATTGCTTAATTTGATTCCACTGTTTGTCATATCAGAGATATAAAACAGTTCCATGTGGCCATCAAGACAATGAAATTTATATTCATTGACTCATCTTTGGCAAAGTTGGCTAACATGTGTTCACTGTGTTTATTCAAGGTCAAAAACACTCAGGGGTAAGAATCCACTTTCTATGTGTCAAACAAGCACACCCTATGCCTTTACCCCTGACTGACTTGTCAGCCAACCATTAGTGAATAGGTCTGCTTCATTATCTTTATTAATGATGTTTCTTCCCTCTCTGACACATCAGAGGTTTTCTCTTGTGGTTCTGGTGATACTGCTGGTCATTAGGACAGCTCAAAGTGTGGGATCCCATCTGGAGTATCTCACACAAAAAACTGTCAGGCTGCAGAGACTACTGAGGCTCCAGCAAACCTTCAACAGTTGTCTCAACCAGGTCCCCGTGTTGTGGAATATGGGACTTGGAGAGAAAGTAAGTCTGTTAATTGTAATTCTCCATAAGGATGGCTCACTGAACGCACAGGAAAAAATGGTTATATTATTTGGAAAAGCCTTGTAGGGGAAAATTAATGAATATTCAGAGTGGATGTAGGGGACAGAGGCAGCCAGGCAAGCGTAGAGAGTTTGTTACAATCGAATGAGCTTCCTCTCCTCCATTTCACACAGCTGAGAAAGAATTCCCAAAGCATGATAAAATTTGATGTGTCCTTCCAGCCTTTAATCATTTAGACATATCAAATTGCAAATCATTAAGGAACAAATCCAGTTGTTGCTGATTAGCATAAATAAATGGGAAGTAAATGTTAGCATTAGGGGCCTCAGCAATAATGGAGGGCTGCAAAATTTCCATTTGCAGTCACGCACAGTAATGTCATCACTTAAAGGGAATTTAACCCCCTGTAGATTAACAATCCCAGAAAGCTTTGCAGAGCAGGTTCAAGCACCTGACGTCACGTGCTGGGGTGGGAGCAGAGTCTTTAATATAGAGTGGCAAGGGTGTGGTGCTCTGAGCTTGGAGACTATTAAACTGTCACCACTCTATTTCTGTGGTGGGACTACAGAGGGTTTTCTCTAGTCCCCCGTAGCACTGGTAATGATGAGATTTGAGGTTGGTCAGCCACTTTGCTGTGTGTGTAATCAAAACTCAAGATTGCATTTACAGCTACTGTTGAGCTGCAGCAAGTATGTGCATGTGGAGGTGTTGCAGACACATGTTGTTCATATGTGTTCTTTTGTGTGCATGTGTGTGTGCTGGATGAGGTCAAAGAGGGCAAAGACATGGCACATGCAGTAAAAGACCTGCAAAATTTACCTGAGTAAAGTTTTCAGTGGACTGATAGGCAAATCTAAAACTCTTTAATAAAGCAGAATCATAGTCCTTTGCAAAGAACAATTAAAACAGATTAAATTAAATTGCCAGGTATGCACCATAACAGATTTCTGTTACATAGCGTGCCGATCAGTTACTATAGCAGCAAATGTTTTTGTGTTAATCACAGTCAACTTACAGTTTACAGCTTTCTCAAATCAAGGGTTTCACTGCAAAGCACAGTTTTGTTCTTATTACCATCTTATTTTAAGACCGGGGCTCTGTTGACTGACCTTTAATTTTGTTATATGGAAGGAAATATCAGTTTAATTATGATAATGAAAGATTTTCCACGTTATGTCTATATGAGAGAAACCTTCGAGGTGGAGATAAGTGAATTGACTATGAAAAAAATTATGTTGCTGTAACTAATGGGAATGCATTGCCCCTGAGGCAGTGAAGGCTTAGCTCAGGATGACATTCTTTTTATTCCCTACTTACAGGAAGTCAATTTGGATGCTAAGATTATAAAACAGTCCTGACCTTAAACACATGGCCTTTACCCTGTTTGCCTGTTTGGCTGTGTTGCAGGCGTGCTACTGCACAGCAACAGTACAGGAAGATACAGTAGCACCACCTTGTGTTGTGGCACAGTGGTAAGGTTAAAGTTCTACAAAAGCATCTCTCTTATTTTTATCTTAACATTTAACAGGGAAACAAAATTCAGAAGGACCCCTAGACTGAGGGACATAAAAGGCCAAAATTACAACATTAAAGATAAAAAAAATCTAATGAATCTAAAAATCTATGAATATGTTTTTATATAAGGAAACTTTTGCTCTTGAGAATTTCTTATACAGTTGTGATGACGCCAGTGGGTATGCAGGCATCCCCTTGGCCTTTATGTCTTACGCACAGAGAAGAGCAGAATGGCTTGTGTTGGCTATTCCTCTAGCCAAACGCAGCCAGACACTGAGTTGTTCTGGCATAATTAGAACCTGCTGCAGATGTCTGAAGTATTACCTCACTGCAAAGAACACGGCTTCCCCAGCTAACAGCCCCAGCTGGCTGGATCTGGATTCTGTTCCACTACTGATCAATGGGGAGCTCCCTGCACTTACAGCTACCACTGGTGCTGTATATTGACCAAATCGAAAAGGAGGAGCAACGTTAAGGGTACAATTCTTCTATCAAGCTCTTTGCTGAGTGGGAGCCAGTTTTACCTGTTTGAAATTAGCTGTCATGCATCTATAAGGGCCTCAAACTTGTGAAACTATTTCCTCGATACGAACTGGACAGGGCTCTTCTCCGTTTTGATGGATGTTCATTTACTACCCTAGTGTGCTCATACAGACATCAGCAAGTAAATTGAGTGCATGCTTGGTAATTCGAGAAATTAAAACATTTCCACTGTCATTAAGTAAGTTGGCAGAATTCATTAATAAAGGCATTATTACAGCACTTATATCATTGAAGGCTTTGTGCTGTCATTGCATCGGCACTATAATATCTATCCACACTTCTTCAATCCCAAAGTATAAGCAAAGTCTCAAAGTGAAAGCATGTGAGGGACAGCCTGGGGATCAAGGCTGTCTCCAAGGTCTCCTAACTGCCTGAATCTAAACTTAAGGTCGTTCCTCTACTGCTCGACCAATTACCCATGCACGCAGCTCTGCGAAGTCTCAGCCAGACGCTTTGGCTGAATGGTTCCAGGACATCCTCCTGTGGGTTTACATTGGAAATATGGGCTGCCATCTACTGACATTTTTTCATCGACTAACCAATACACAGAGGATGTGAGGGCAAGTGGCTGGTAGACATAAATTTGCAATGAGACAAGAATTATTTTGTAATTTCTTGTCTATTGTTTCTTTTATGATCGCTAAAGGGCCATTCAGTGACACATCACTGCTAGCCGAAAACACATTTTAATAATTTTCACATCTCAAAGGAAAAGTGTAATTACTCCATGATATTTTCTCAAGGATGTGAATGCTTTTAGTATCCGAGACATAGTGTCATTGACATCAGGCACATATTTGTAGACGCTGTTTGGTGGGGTGAGTCATGTCATGACTCGTCTGTATGTATGTTCCATAACCCCTGGTCCCTGCAGAGAGTCTCATTACAAGGAAAGTGTTGGTAATTGTTTTTTTGTGATGGGAGGAGGAATAGATATGTCAAAGCACAGACGGACACCGTGTTAGAAAGTGGAAGTCCAAAACACCAAAAACACTGCTTTTACTACTTCCCTGATAGAAAATCCTGATAACATCTCATATCATCACACATCACTATAATCATATTTTTATCCTGTATCAATCAACTATGTGTAATGTGAAAGGGGTCACTCAGGGGTCACCCACACAGATTACTCAACTCTAAGAGCTCTACAGAGTTTTTTAGCTTATTTTAGTTAATTGTGTTAGCATGTTTATCTTATTGTTTTGGTTTCAAGGCCTGAAAATTTACTGTCTTGCTTCACTCTCACCTCTCTTATCAGTATGTTTCAGCGAAAAAGGTGACGGCGGGATAATAAGTTAAAGACCTATTTCCATCAGGAGTTGGTGGACACCAAAGCAGGTCTAAAAGGAGAATGAATATTGGACTTGCATTTGTCCGGTAGACAGAAACACAAGAAAGTCCACATGTGTTGTTCTGTGTCAGTTAGAAAATTGAGCAATTAGTGCAGATTTAAACGGCCCATATTTTGTTAAAGATCACGCTTTATGATGAATTTTTCAATTGATTTATTCCACTCTCGCTGACATTCCTCAAGCAAGAGCATTTTAAGGTAATCCATCTGTCACAATATGTCTGTGGAGAGGCAGGTTGGAGGACCCAAATGCAGGACACACGGCTGGCAGGTATATTTATTTAACCAAAAGCGAGCGCACTTACAGGCAGTGGCTGAATCCAAAGAAGAATCCACAAGGGCAAGGGAAAACACAAAATCCAAAATAGAGGCTGATAAACTAAACACCAGGTATATATACAGGGACTAACGAGCAGGGCGGAAGCAACACAGGGATCAAAGTTAACGAGGCACAGGCAGGCAGCGGGAGCAGGGGAAAACAGAAAGAACACTTGACAGGCAGACTTGGAGCAAAATGAATAACCAACACAGACAGAAACACATGTTACAAAGCACCAGAACCTAAACGAGACCACTGAACTAGAACACAGAGTACAGAGCAGACTAAACCAAAATAATGTAAACAAGAACTAGGAGCGAATACTAAAACATGAACTAAGGACCAGAACTAATAACAAAGACATAGAACTAAAACACAGACTCCCCAACAAGACACACAGACAGGATCATGACACCATCTCTGGTGTACTAAAGTTTAAGGTTTAAAATTAACGTTCAAAGTTTTCAATTACATACTTGATGATTTACTTTACTTGACTTTGTATAAAAATAAGTAAAGCAAGCATATGTAGCCCTACTACATACTATATATATGGTGTGCGTATGTGTGAGGCCAAATTCACTGCAGCACAAAAAAAAGTTAATTTCAGCCTCTTTTCATTTTTAAAAATGAACATGCTCTGTTCCCATTGAAAGCCCCCAGAAAGAACATGTCCGTTTTGATTTATGGAGAGGAAATAGTTGCGTTCTCCTTGCGGGTGGGCCTGTAAAACCCATGTCCCCCCTCACTCTGGTGTGGCCGCCTTGTGTAAGCTGCAGCGTAAGCCCAAATCACAAGAGGTCATCATCTCCAATAGTCAGTTGCAAGTCTTGAATTACAGCCTGGTCACTGTAGAGAAATATTCCCAGATGTAGCTTCAGTTTGCGGGGTGAACCAGAGGAAAGATACCTGATCACCCCAAACACTCCTCTCCTCCGAGGTGGAAGGGTTGTCCTTTGTGCTGCTAAGAGCAAAGAATGGAGTTAATCCCTCGTTGAGAAAGAAAGAGAAGCTGGCTCAGATTCAAGCAAGAAAGCCTTTTCGAAGTGTGAATCTAATTCATAGCGGTTACTTTAAATGATGGGCAAGACAATGAGTGTAGAACATTCGCTTGTTATGAGGGAGTAATGTATGAACTGACATATGAGGGTAATAATAAAACCAGACATGGTGTCATAGTTGAGCACTCATTTACTGCTTCTCTGGTTCTTAGTACGTTTCAATGGACTGTAAAAATGCAGGATGTGTCTCGTGAATTCACATAATCGATGGTAGTTATTACCTCCCCAAAGACCTCAAGGAGAAAATATCAAGAGCAGGTGTTCACACATAAAAACCATAACAAAATCTTAGAATAAGACTTCGCAAAATGAAGAGATTAAATAACTTTATTCGACACCTGGAATTCTTTTAAATAATACTGCGCACTGGGCATATGAAACTAAAAGAATCATCCAAGGAGGTTAATAGGGGTCTATAGCCATGAAGGGAAATATTATCGTATAGCAGTCCAAAACAGTTCACATGTCGAAGTCTACTGTACAACAAAGTAAGTCATTTTCTTGAGGATGGTCAGGTCCAATTTGTTGCTTACGCAAAGCAGTGACATCTATGTTGGCCCACTCGTTGGGGAGACATGATGTAATTTGCGATTAGGTGGTTGGTTTTGATCACCTCAGTGTGATGTTCTCATGTCGTCATTGAGTGATGTGTTTCTGTGCTCCAAGGATTGTAGACCCTGATGGCCGAGCTGCTTCACAACTCTGTAGCTGATCTAACAAACACCAAATTTACTTTTGGTTCATCGTGTCTCTCCGGAAAACAAATTTTGCGCACTAAACTAATAAATTCTAGCACTAATATATTGTGAAATGTTAAACCACTATAAATCAAGTTAAGGAACTTGACAACAATGGGTGTAACCAAGTTAATGACCCACCAAACCTCTAGTCTTTCACTCCTTGGAGTCTCATACGAATGAATTAGACCACAGTGCATCAAATACAGTCTATGTTCTGTAATTCTGTAACCTGGACTTTAAAATGGACTGTAACTTTTTGGGTGGGCATAAATGTGATAATGCTATGTTTCTGATTTGCTACTGAAAAATCTATATAATTAAGAGTAATGAAATGGTGAATGAAATTACTTGCTCACATCTCCAAGGCATGCTCTTTAACTGTAGCAAGATAAGATACAAAATATATACAAAATATTTTGTAGAGAGCTGTGCAACCAAATTATTTTATGCAACAACAGCTTGCACAATTACTTATACTGAAATATATTTTAAATTGTCTGAATGTTAATGGGTTTCTAATCAGATAAAATATGTTTACTTGATGATGCATTTTAAAATAAAGATTGGGATTTGGATTTTTTTCTGTGTCAATATTGAGTTTACTGGGTTGACTATAGATTACCAGTTTATCATAATAATCCCCTGGACATATTATCTAACAGGTCAAACCAAAAGTACCCTTCATTGACATTGATAATGATGATGCCATATATCCTTGCAGTTGTGTTTTCTACCTGCTCTTTACGGTGGTGTGATTGAATTGCAAAAGTATATGCTTATATCCGAATGGTCATAAGTCACTTAGCAGCCAGTGTACCACATGGACTACATGTCAGCCAGATGTTTTATTAGAAGGGAAACTCTCATCATACATGTTCCTGTTTGCAGATGTAAGCAATATTTAATGATTTACCCCTCTAATTTGGAGATTAAAGCTCACCACTAATGACAGAACACCACAGTAACTTATAGATCTCCCTCTAGTCTTGAAAACCACAGAGGAGGAGAGGAGGGCGGAGAGTGACGCACTTTGTCATATATATAGACACGGTGATTCCACCTCTTTCTCTTACCAGAATGGAAGGAATGTTTTGATAGATCCACCCCACACATATACACATACAGGAAAAAGAGTGCCAACACAAGAACCCAAAATAAATGTACAGCCATTCTTGTGAATATGCTGTCACTATACGGTAATTAACTTACACTGAAACAAACAGCATATCTACAGAATTTACATTTACTGTATAGACTCTGACCTTGTTACTGCCTGCAAGCATAAAGTAACTTCAGCATAGCAGAGATTGGGGAGTGATAATCTAAACTTTGCTCTGGTGACAATTTGGTAAATTAGCAGCCACCAGACACCAACACATTTCCACAAGAAGACCTAATGCATGAGAGCAGTGGAACAGCCAACGGGCACACCATATTGCCAACCAATAAGCACTAAAAAAGAGCCAACATGCTGGCTCAATATGCATCAGAAGAAGCAGAAAATACTTTGGTAAAGTGAAGCAGGGATTCTCATCAACTGTAGCAGAGAGTCAGCCAGGATTGTCATGATCCAAAGCTGTGACAGCACAGACAGGAAACTCTGGCTTTAAGCTTCAGGTGGATTGGCAGCTATTATGAAGAATAGTAGATGGACAGAAATGCTGGCAGCATTTGATGCAAATATGATGATTTCTTCCACAAAGCCATCCTGAAGCAACATGATTACTGACTGTTAGCACTGCTATGCAGCAAATACACAGGGATATTGTGAAGGGTGTGCTGAATATAAGTTGCACTTATCCCACAGACTTCACCGCATTAGTGTTATGACATAATACAGGACATGTCAGAAAAAGTTGACATGTGCTGCAAAAACAATGAGATGATATATGGTCTAAATAAAGTACATGGCATCACAATTAAATATTATTACTACAAGTGTAAAACCACCAATGTGAACTTTTACATTCACTAAGATCTGGAATCAAAGAGTCTGGTATTATGTTTGTTTTCAGTGCCAGTATCGCATGGTAAGTGAATGGTTAAATGGTTTGTAAATGATCAAGATGAATGACAAATTATACTGCGCTATGAAGTCAAAGCTTAAAAAAACTTCCACATCCACTGTGTAACAGTATTGTTCCAGACAATCTCACACATCAGATCCAGTCTGGAATTGTTTTTGGGATAGAGTAGGGCTCCTTCTCACAAGACGAGAACGCAAATATTCAATGTTTCTGACTCTCAAAACATCGGTCTACCACAGGTGCAAGTTTTCCATACCAATTAGCAAGTGCTCCACCCACAAATTTTCCATCAAAATAAACTGGGAACACATAAAAATGCACATTAAAATGGGAGTGATTGTGTTTGATATTCAATGCTTTAATTGAAACCAGGCAGTAGAATTACAGAGCTCTGTTTTGACGGCTCCATGGTTTCCATCAGTAAAAGGGGATTCCTGAGTGATATCCTGAGGAACACTAGATTTCCTTTTAGAGGAAAACCAAACAGGGTAACACGTCATTGTTTTGCATTGGCTTCATGGTCAATCGGCCAGTTTTTTCTGTACCTGTAATGGACACTGGGTCAAAGGTTCACTCCTTCTGTCTGCCACTCAACACTCTTTGCACATACGTTCAGTAACCACCTCACATATGGCACGGCTGGGTAAACATCTGGTAATCTTTGTTTCAGCTTCTCAATAGCTCACCAGGCTATGGTCTGTGTACTCAATCTTCTCCAATTACATAGTTGCTGGCTGCTCCCCTGAGGTTACGTGGACAACCATTTGGGATTGTGGAAGGGGTTTCCACAAAATAGGTGTTGTCCAAAAATTCCTTGCAGTTATGGAAATAAACCCACAAAAAGGGAATGTGATATAGAGGCTGTGTAGGGAGAGTGAGCTTATGGGCATGTCTTTGGGTACATTCAACCAGGAAATTATTTCTTTTGTTTTTAACTTTTCATCTCCAAAATCTGAGATGAAATGAAAGAATTTAAGAGACAAAAATCGTTTTTTAGGTTCGCTAAAGAAAAGAGGACATGTATGAGCTGCTGGACCGAGAGCATTACAAAAGTTTTACTTTATTTCCAAATCAAACCCATTCTTAGGCCAAAGATGGTTACAATTATTCTTTCCGTTTGTGGTTGTATTGACTTCAGAAGTCGCAGTCCATGGTATTAGGTTGGCGGCTTCTTTAAAGAACACGTCACAAAAATTCCAACCTAAACTTGATGGTCCACACCCTCATTACAGGCCCAATCTATTGCCCTGGCATTGCTTTAACTATTTTGTCAAACATGCAATTTGCCCTGTGCTGATGTAAATACATAGCCAATGTTGTTCATGCATTAATTTGCATTCATAAACTGGTGCATCTGGACAATGACTTCACAGGTCCCACTGTCAAGGCTTGTTCTTACCATTCTGGCAGGGAGCCAGGCAAGGCTGTCGGCCCAGGCCCCTTTTCCCAAGTTCCACCCAGACGCTGCGTGCGCCGTCATCCTGCTGAAATGTAAACCCCAGATTCAGCTGTGTTTGTTATGGTTGCGCCGGCCCTCAGTGAACACATAACGCTGTCACAACGTAGCTATAACAGCGGGGCAATATTTCAACAACAATCTATTTGGTCAGCTGCAATTACATCACTAGGTGGTCAAACACATTAGTTTGCTGGAATGATAATTAGGATTATTACACAGGCAGTCTTAGCAAGGGTCCTAGACGCTGTTCTTATTCTTAACACACCTCGACATTTAGTACAGAAGTTTAAGTCAAGTGCTTTTAAGTATGTTTTCACAGTGTCTGAACTTGACCCCACTGGACTGTGTTCACAGGAGCACCCTCATTACTGTTTTTGCTGGGGATGCTCTATTTAACAGCAGGGCTTGCTATACCCTGTTGTCTCTTTTAATCATCCTGGCTACGGTATAAACAATAGTTTAAACTGAACACTAGTGTTGCCCTTGAGATCACTGGCCTGCTGCTCTAATGGCTATTTACTTTCCAGGGAAAATAAGTAACCAAGAAAGTCTATTTTTATCCTGAAATGACCCCAGTGTCAACCCCACCGAGGTGGGCGGGGAGGGGGGGGGCACATCCTTAACTTTTATCAAACCGCAGGCCCTAGAGGCTATACGCTAGTGCAACAACCTTCGTGTGATGCATTTTTTTCCTGTCCTCTTGTCAGCTCATGTGACCCAAAGTCACTATAACACAGCAAATTCTGAAATTAAGAGGATTTAATGTTAAAATATAAATCCATAGTCTGTCTGCAACTAGCTGGGGGTCTATGCAGTGTGGCATCAGTCGGGTGGGTAATTTATTGTGGGAGCTAAGTGTTTCCATTTGCAGTAAGAGCCACTAAAAACAGACTCGCTGAAGGTTTCTGGGGGGCCTGCTTGTAAAAGTACTGATGCAGTGTGAGCTGGCTCATGGCCTGACAACCTGTTTGGGGAGCGGTATAGATGGGGTTTTAATGAATACATAATCCAGCCATCACAAAAAGGACTCTTTGCACTTGCCAAAGTTTCAACTCTGGACTGTTGTGGTCTTATTCACCTTATGCAAAGGAGTGGGGTGCATTTTCAAAAGAGGTTTCCCAGAGAAAACACCTGCAAAGAAATGTCTGTTTTTGGTTACTGTTACTGTGATTATGCATGTTCAAAGATTAATGCTGAGATTCATTTTAGCTACAAAGATTAAATGACTCTGAATAAAATGAAATTAAGGGAATAAAGAAAAAAAAGATTTATTTCATGTTTTGGAACTACAATAACATTGTCCTCACAAAATGTGTAAATTGATTTTTGTTTTTGTAGTTAATTGAAACTCATCATTAGCATCTCATCGCTGCCCTCTACTGTATACAAAGCGTACACTTACGTACATTAACAATAGTTTTGTTAAAATATTTTTTAGAGAATATTCAATCACCTTATTGCCAGAAGAATAATTTTAAAAATGTTAACGCTGTGTTTGGGGGTGAAGGAGTATCATTACAGGACAAGATCTCTG
The DNA here is from genome assembly GCA_029875015.1 of Lepomis gibbosus. Taxonomy (NCBI): domain Eukaryota; kingdom Metazoa; phylum Chordata; class Actinopteri; order Centrarchiformes; family Centrarchidae; genus Lepomis; species Lepomis gibbosus. The sequence continues at coordinate 16,090 of JAPMOB010251310.1, forward strand.
ACTAAGCTGTAACAAACACCTCACCTGGGCTACTGTATGACGTAGAATAGGTTTTTCTGCTCAACTGTTCACATAACAGTTACACATATCACTTAAAGTAATAATACTAAGTAGCAAGTAATACAGTGCATTTATGCTGGAAAGGCTAGCACTTCAGCAGGGTTCAGGTAGGTTGTAATGTGGGATTTCACCTGGACTTGATTTGAGACTGATACTACTGTATACAACCACAGCCAAGTTTGGTTTGGCTGCCTAGCTGTTAACTCTGTCGCACAGAAATGAAAAAAAATTATGAAACAAAAGCCAGAAAACCAAAGTGCGCCTCAAATACCAAGGAAAACATAACAATAACTGCAAGAGCACATGATATCATCATGCAGATCAGCATCTGGGAAAGTACCATTTTAACAGCAGAGCACATTTATGGTTTGACTAAACCAAAGAAAGATTTAAATCCAAACAATGTATGTGCAAAGAATTCATATTCACAAAATATAAAGCCAAGTGCAAATCCACAGGTTAACTTATGCCTGTTGAGTAATGTTCAACTTTGACTGAAACAAAAAAAAATGTTACCACAACAATGGACGATACATGGGAGATGATGTCGATGTTCAGTGTCATATCACTTTCTCTTGTAGACTACATATACGCCCCCTGGTTGGACTCAAGTACCTTCCTTCCAGGAATGTTTTCTCCCAGTTCTAACATTAACCAACAGGCCTTATTTCCTGAAACCAGAAACTCCCTCAGCAAAAGGAAACCCAGCAGCACCTGCACTAGGAAGAGGCCGGCCAGGACGCGAGTCCAAAATCAGGCCATTAGACTGAGACATAGTCTAAAGTCTGGAAGTGAAATTTCTCATTTTCTCGTTTTGTTAATATATTCTAGGTCTGCTCAACATCAACTCATACATTTATAAGTGTAATTGATGACAGATACTGAGCCTTGCTAAAATTCATTATCTAAATAAAAGCATGTGACCCAAAAAGATAATTGCTGCATTGTTTAAACATTGCCATTATACAACAAGAAATAGGAGTTAAGTGCTTTAATTTGATAAATATGGAACAAATGTACATTGAAAAACATATTCCTGTGGATGATGACTCCATTCTATTTGTACTGCAGTCACATGGCTCCATATTTTGGAGCACAGCGCAACCCACATGTGCCCTCGTAGCCCACAAACTTGGGCTGCTTTTTCCCAGCAAGAGTTGATTGATTGGCCATCAATGGAGACACGCTCCTTGAATGAGAGTCCTCGCCACAGAACTATCGAGTAAACAGACTTGGAAGTCAAGGCCAGCAAAATCCCTTGTGTCTCCATACCATCCGTTAGGAAGGCAAAGCCTGGTCTCATGTATCTGTGGTCAGACGAGACCGCCACCACTTCCTCATATTGCAAGGCTGCTTCAAAACCACGCCAGTGTGCGCTCTATTTCCCTAACCTTTTTTAAGGGTTGGAATTCACATAACCATGTGGTGTGCTTTTGGAGTTTGGGACTTCCATAATCTCGCTGTTTATCACTCAAATCAACAAAAATAAACAGTCCACAGTGAAAAATTTTTAACTGGTCCGGAAGAACTTTTCATAATGTCATAACTAGGCATCCCTTTGATGGTATCATGTGCATGTGCTTTCAGTCTCACATCTTTCATGGTGGCCTTTGTTTAATAGAAGTGATAAGTTCACGCTAACTGGGACCATACTGTTGAGTGAGTCTGGTCTTCTTTCAAACCCCTTTGTGTAAGGCGTCTTCCTGATTCATAATTGAGTGCTTAACCACTTGCCAAATCAAATGTGGTCTACTGTTGACATGAAGTAGTCCCCCCTTTTTGGTGAAAGCAGTCCGACAGAGGTGGTCAGCTGATGCCAACAGTCTTGCCGCCAACAGGATGTTATAATAGTGGAGCATATAAAGCGAGCCACTTCCACACAACAGCATGCACAGCGGCTGAAACTGTAATTAACATCCGTTTCTAGTTTGCACGTGTTTTGATATTCTCTGTTGCAATTTGTCACATGGGAGCCGAGTGTGAGGGGAGTTGCCTGTTGACTTTTTGTTAAGGAATAAAGCCTGGTTAGAATTCACAAGGCTCATTTCACTGGCTCGAAGTTCTTCCAAACAACTAAACCTGATTTGCTTTCCAGTTAATATATTATGTTTTTTGTTCAGCTTTAATGGCCATTCTATGCCAGGATCAAGTGCTCAAGTGTTCTGCTGATTTCGGTCAGCTGGTTGTTCACAACCTTCAGCTTGCCTTTAAAGATATTTCCAAGGCATTCATCTCAAACTGGTGTTAAAAGGTGATAAAAAACTATATCACACTAGGTAGATTTACTACTTGACCTTTAGGTTCAGGGGACAAATATACTCTTTAAAATAAAGTTGATGTGCACTATAGAGAAAAACAATTATAAATTGTAATTTTATGAGAAATGTTCCAAATCTGTCATTTTGCAGCATTAATTTTGAGCCACATTTATTTGGAGCTCAAAATTCACTCCTTTTATTCTAATTGCCTCTCCCCCACCTCCAGAGGGATGTATTTGGCTCTTCAGCTGCTAAATGCTATGTTCACCATTTGGTGCTGGGCCGATAGCGTACTGTGGATTCATCAGAGCTTTTTTTTTTTAAAAATAGCTACTGCTAAAAACTGATTAGTGCGCAGGCAGACTTGGGTCCCACTGTGGGTTCACATATAGTGATAATTTGATCTGTTGCTAATATAAAACCTTGATCATAGCAGCTTTTAACCAACAAAAGTATCTAAATCAAACTATTGATCTTACCTAGGATAGTCTGATACTTTTTGAGACATTTTTTTGCAAATGATTTGCTATTACATGCTTCATTTATTCATACGTATGCTATAAGGAAGATGTGGGTGTACTTTTCCCTTTATATTTAGAGCTAATCGTTAAGTAGACTCTGTCAAGATAAATTTGATATCTTCACCAAAAAGGAGCCTTTATACAGCAGTGAAATCCTTATTTAAAAAACATGGCAAAGATGTTTCAGGTTAAACTTACAGCTAATTGCAAGAGTACAGCGATAACAGACCACACTAAAATCAAATAATTACAATACATCTGTCAGAATTGTGTCAATATTTATCAAGACATATACAGTAGATATGGACCTTAACATGGACTATTATTTTAAATATATAATATTTAAAAACAAACACATGGAGTGTTTTCTGATCTGTTTCCAAGCGTCCCAGAACTTAGCTGCACATTTACAGTCTTCTGCTATATATTGACATTGATGGGACAAAGCAATACAAAGCAGTAATACTGAGACATGCAACATTAAGCCACACGGAAACCATGTCCAGAAAGGATAAGTGACAGGACCTGAGAAAGACAAGTCATCAGGACAGAAATGGTTAAAAAGAAAGAATGGCAGTACATCATCAGAAACATAGATATTACTGTCATATTAACTAACTTTATCTGCTGTCAGTCTATTACTTGCAAATAATTTTAATGGAAAACCTGTTCACCCAATCTACATCAACAAGATCAAATTATGTTATTTCACTACTGTCTTGCAAATGAGACCTGTGGGAAACACCATGCAGTTTATTTTAATTAGTTTGTGCACACAGAATAAATAGATGTTCATTTTTCCCTTCAATATAGTCATTGTCATTGCTGTCTCCCAAGGGAAGGTGTAAAGCGGTGCATTTCTCCTCTGACACACATGGAGTCATCAGCTTATTTTTTCACCTGTCAGCTTCATTGCGTGACATGCAATGAGGAATCATGCTATTCCCCCAAATCTAGCTTAGGTGCCACGACCAATCAATAGGAGTCACCAGTGCACCAACAAGGATGTGATCCCTCACTGGCTTCCAACCATGGACATGTGCCAATGGGTTTCAACAGGCTGAGCCAAGTCATAAGCATCACTACCAGGCACTGAACTTTGTGCTGGGTGAGTTAAATTTTAGAGCACACTTTTCTTTCCACAGAATCTGCCAAAAGTGGTAATCAAGTATATAGATTCACTATGGCAACAATGACACAGCCAATAGCATTTAAGCCAAATGTAAAGTGTAATAAAACTAACAACAAACAAGACACATCCAAGACACTTAATGTCTCTAACAAAAAGGAACCACTTTTTAAAATTGTGGTCTTATTTTAAGTCATAATCACTGATGTGCAAATTTCAAGAATTTTGGTGAACATTGCACATCCTAGAAATCACTGCCACATGGACCCATGTGATTATTCCACCAAATGGACACACACACATCTTATGAACTGTTTAGAGTACATGCGAGTCCCTATGTCTGTATTCCAGTGTTCTCACACTGTACCAATCCTGTGGGGACAATGAGGAAGCTTAAAGTGCATTGCTCAGGACGGACACGGTGATTGATGTGTCTGCTGGACTGTTCGAAGTTACAGCAGTCTTTTCATGCGGCATGTGTGCTTCTCTATGTGCATGGTGGCTTGGTCAGTGGAGCTGGTCAGGACGTCCAGAACTTCATCCTGCCGTTCCAACTCTGTCTCTGCCTCCAGGGCAAGGTTCTTCAGCTGCATCAGCATCTGCAAACACACACAAACAAATGAGCGTGTGTTCACATTGGACACCAGCCCCCCAGTGAACACAGACAACTAAGGAGCAAGAAACAAATAAAGGAAAATACAAGACACAATAAAGACTAAATACTGAAACCTACAGAATATTAGTGAATAGTTGCAGTGTGGAGCATGTGGACCATTTATGGAGAGGTGTAAAGACAGGATGACTGAGTTAGAAACAGAGTGAAACAGAAAGAAGAGAGATGAGAATAAAATTTTCATATGATTCAAAGTTTTTATTTTGATAATAGCAGCTGCTTAATGTCTGCATATGAGAAAGGAACTTCACAATTCAATTGCCCACCATTATGAAAAAACAGCTACTCATATATTACTTACTTTAGAAATTATAAATACTGTTATATAATACTATAAATACTATTATAAATACTATTTCATATTATGCAGTATATGAAAGCCAAGTCTTGGCTTATCTCCTGGGACCACTGATATCATACAATACTGTTTTCTGCTCTCAGTGGGTTTACTGGGTATACTGCGACTGCATCTCCATGGTCCAACAACTGTGCATGTTATGGTTGATAGAACAACTTTAACATGCGATGATGTGCCAAGCAAAACCTAATAAAAACTCCTTCAAACCCCAGAACCATCGTTTCTAAACTAATATTATGCTACGCTACACATGCTCTCTCACACACACATGCAGACATTGCGACTAAGCACAGAAACTGTTCCAGACAGCAGTCTCAAAAACAGATAGTACTGTGGAACAACTGTATTTAGTCAGGTCTGTGACTTTACTATTTCAAATGGGAGAACATGACCGAATCCCACCTTGCAGTTAACATTCACATGCGTTTTGGTGTGTCATAAAAAACACAGAAAATGAATATTTTTAGCCGCTGCTTATACAATGGTTAGAGGACGTTAAGTCATGTAGAAACCGCTAAAATTAAACATTTAGGCTAGAACTAATAGAAAAATACATGAGCTAAAATGCTTAGTGTCATGTACATGAGTGGTGGGATTTCAGGGCTGTGAATTAATGTAAAAGTACAGTACATGAAATCTCAAAAAAATGCTTCATCATTCTTATGTGTGAGCCAGGTTGCACTGTTAACAAATAAGAACTTACAAACTCAAACAATAACACTCGTTTAAAAATGTTAGGACAAAGGGGAATATTTGCTAAACAGCTTAGGGCAGCACATTAGTAACCCTCTGTACAAGTTGCCCCAGTGTAGATTCTAATCTTGCCATGAATTACATTTAAGAGTAGGGTGTGTACAGAAGCATAGCATTAAGTCCAAATTAGCAGCCTTTGAAGTTTGAACCATTATCAGCCGTAGACAATACGTCATTTATAAACGCAATAGACAAGCCAACACAATAAACACATGACTAGTCCAAACTACCATGATAAATCTGTTTGAAAAATGATTGTATAGACAAAAAAATAGAGAAGCATTGTACATTGTTATGTTATGTACACTAATTAACTGAATATTAGGTATAAAGTGTTAACAATGCCTCATTTGAGATATGATTAATGCAGTGAGTAGACAAAATAACGTATCATGAAATAGGACTTTTAAGGAACTAACCACGATGGAAAACACTGCAACAAAGATGGGTCATCTAAGGCTGCAAGCAAGTCCCCAGTATTTGTCAGCTCTAATATACTGTATTAATCTCAATCTCATTCTTCCTTGTTGTCTTAACTTGTGACTGCTTTTTCTCTTTGTCAAGCAATTTGCAGTTTTTCTGTTATATCTGTTATAAATATCTTTTATAGCTAACAAATAGCTCTAATCAAAGCCCCGGATCAATAAATTGGCTGGATTTATCGCAGGTATATTGGTTTCTAAATGGCAGTACAGAAACACCAAAGATAAGCTAGTTGGAATATTTTGTCAACCAGAGACCACTGGAAAGTTTATTTTTTAACTTTAAATTGTCCTGCTCTCTACTTATATTGGTCATAATTCTTTCAAAAACTAATTTGAGGGATCCTCTACAACATTTGTTTATGTTATGTGCAAATATTTCCAGATTTTTAAAAAACTTTCAGCTATTATCGGCCTCAGAAACCCACAATCAGTCAGGCTACCGTTGTAATTTGCAGTCACCCTGATAAGTCCTACCTTTATACAAGTGGCTACAATGATGGTATTTTTACTTCTGTGGTGGAGGTGTTTCAAGTATTTTGTTTTTAATATTTAATATAATCTTGGCCCCAAGTGGTAAAGCCTTAGTGCCATCTTATTCTTCATCAAGTCTACCTTCATTCATCACTCTAAATACTGTATGTGGTGTTAATCTAAGCATGACACAACAAAAATAAAAGTAGGTTTACATTAAATATATTATTATAAGCTACCAGGAAGAATGTCTCAAACGCAAAAAAAAATTCGGAATCATAGGTTTTGGATTTGCGTCACTGTGTAGGTCCACCACAGACCATGTCTGTAACATTTCTCAAAGTTGCGAGGTTCTGAATGGAAAGACGTTGTAAATTTGACCAGAAAACAGCTTTCTTTCCCTCTCTCAGGACCAGGATGGACTTTGGTTTGTGGTCTCACAAAATAACATTTAAAACATACAGGATGAAAAATAAAAATGATTATGGTGAATGGTGGTTTGGAATGGGATTATGAAAATACATATCACCAAAACCATAAGGTCATTTACTATGATATATAAGGTCTCACCTGTTTGAGTTCCTGGGCCTCAGCCTGACTGACAGATGGTTGGAGGACATGCACCTGCAACTGGGACAGATCTCCTGCTGAGACCTCCAGTGGGAGCTCTGTCTCTTGGCACCTCTGCAGCAAATCTGACTCCATGGGTGGAGATGGTGAAAAAGTGAAGAGTGGATATGTTGTTTATGTGGAAACCAGCCAGTAAACTCAAAGTACAGCAACTGAGGCAATCAGGGTGATGTGACTCATCAAAACACATTTTTGTCAAGGAGAGACACCAATAACCATGTCCAAAAGTCATGTGGATGAAATGTTTTTACATGTGGCTCCACAACTATAAATATACAGAGGAGGAAACACAGATCTTTACTGCCACTTAGTGGACAACTGTGTATTAGACATGGGAACAGTAAAATAATGGAGCCCTTGTTTATATTATGTGTGCCTTACCTTCATTCCAGTTTAGCCCCTCCGTGTCAGATGTCCCTCGTGGAGATGAAACTGGAGTTGCCTTGAAAGCAGTGTATTCACTTGTGAACTCCACCTTCTTTTTGTACTGCATCTCTAACAATGACAGTGCCTCTGGCATCTTGGCAGAAAGGAGCCTGTAGCATATATCTGGCTTCCCAATAAACCGCTGTCTAACAGTGATCTCATAAGGACTGTGTACCCTGATTTCGTCAATTTCATTTCGTTCGAAACGGTGAAGGAGTTGGCAGTTTGTGTCTTGCACCTCCAGCGAGGACACCAGCACCAACAAACATCCGGGTTTTAAGTCTGAATCCCTGCCTTTGGTGACTACAGCTGGGATGCTTGAAATCACCTTATTTCTACTGGAGCCTCTGCCAGCTGCAGCAGCAGCAGCAGCGGCAGCTCTCGCAGCGTCCTCAACTTTGGCTTCCTGCTGAGTCTTCCAGGGTAGTTTACCAAAAGGCCACCAGGAGGGAGACTCCAGCCCTGACAAAAGTCTGCAACAGAGGACAAAAGGAAGAGAAAGAATTCATGAGTTTATGACGTGTCTCACTATTATAGCAGGAAATATTTGATAATTACTTATCAGCCACGCCCAGATCGGAGTCAATCTTCTCCAGTCCCTGCATCATATTGTCAAACTGCTCTCCTTGGTGGCTGAGGACTATGCCGGTGTCCTCCAGTCTTCTCTGGGCCCCTGCCACCAAGTTAATCAGCTCTCTCCCTTTAGAAGGTTGACATTCAGCCCCCCTGACCTCTGAGCTGGGTGACAAAAGGCGTTCTCTCCAGAAATGCTCTAACACATTATAAACCACCACCCGATTGGGCTTCAGGGAGCCAAACCAGTGTTTTACGTTGCCCTCTTCCAGCACTGTGAGAGTGCTGAAGATGAAACTTGACGACTCCATTTTGATCTCCATGATCCTGGAGAGGCGGAAGCCTGCAAGATTCTCCTTACTCTGGTTGGAGACGAAGCGCACCATGGTTCTGGTGAGGGACAGGGTGCCGTTTTCCCACCGCTTCTCACTGTTGATGTAATAGGAGCCAGGCCAGCTGTGGATAGGAACGTCCCGGCTCATTTTGGAAGGAGACACACTGATTCACCTAAAACGATATATAAGCTTCAGTGTTACATATGTACCATACAAACGCAGACATTGTTACTGTTTAAACCTACATTTACATCAAAAGGACATTGTGCTGAGGGGTCTCACTTTCCTGATAGTGAACATACTTTCGTCAGAGTATAATAAGGGATCCAAGCAGCAGATGAGCTCAGCTGAGGCGTTCACACTGACAGCTTCGGCTGTGGAGAAGCGACCTTTCTCTCCAACTGACCGCGTTACGAGTGCGTCATTATAATGGTATAAACCCTCTTAGCGTGTATCACTTCCTCTTATTAAAATTATGTCAGTCCCACACCACATAAATCCTCTACATGGTGTTATTGGGCCGAGCATTACGTTACCCGTCTGTCAAGTATCTGTGATGTTTATTACGGAAATTACGTCACACAAGGGTACGGCAGTATTTACTGTCCGGCGTCAAATTTCAGCTGTCAAAAAACGCTATCACGACAAGGTTTTTTGAGAAATAATTATTGTTAGCTACGATGGCGATTTCTGAAATAGCTACGATAGCATGCAGTATTAGTATTAAATAAATGGAAACGTTACTATAGGCAGTGGTGACAGTAGATACACAGCAACGGTATTGTACGTGCGTCGTACAGAAACCATAACGTGCAATCTTCGACATGGAGTCAAATGCAGCAACCTGTTATCAAATTACAAAAAATAGGGTTTTAGCGTTATACTAGTTTTCTACTCTAATTGTTGCATAAATTTGACAGCAAAGGTGAAAAGACGTGTGCTATGTAACGTTAATTATATTAAACCATTCGTGAACAAACGGTAGCTTTTCCTTACCGTGTCTGTCTGAACGGTGACAGCTAGGTTTGCTAACTGGCTAGCCGAGTTTTTTTTTTTTAATACAGTCCATGGTTTACCGTCATGGACAGGGAGGCGTACCGTAACTGCTGCAGCCTGGTCAAAATACCGAGGCAGTCGTATGAACAGTTTTGGTCCTCACATTTTGTAGATTACATCGACAAGGAGCTGAGCTATTCTAAGTTTTTCAAGAAATATCTGCTGCCCAATCACCCATGTATGTTTTCAAGGAGGTTTACAGAGGACTGGAAGTGTAGAAGACAGTGGGTGTCTGAGGACGGGAAGCCTAATTTCCAGAAACTGCTTCAAGAGTTTGGTAAATAAGCCTCTTATTAACGCGTAACTATGTACCACACATCAGTAAGTAGCTGCTGCAATGACTGGTGTCATGTACTGGAAGCTAATTTATTTTTTCTTTATCACAGACGAGACTCCAGTCCCTGTTGCAAACTGCAACGCAAAGGAGTACAATGCGAACCCTAAACAAGTTATGCCTTTCAAAGAATTTATACACTACTGGAAGGAATACATCCAGAATGGCCACTCATCACCTAAAGGATGTCTCTATCTTAAAGACTGGCACATGTCAAGGTATCAATTAATACAGATTGAACTAACCGTGTTTTCATTCAGCACAATGTGCAAAATATGTAACCACCCTGTAATGAAATTTGTATTATTGTTCCACAGGGACTTTCCAGAACATAATGTTTACACCACACCAGTCTTCTTTTCTTCTGACTGGCTTAACGAATACTGGGATACACTTGAAGTGGATGACTACCGATTTGTCTACATGGGACCCAAAGGCTCATGGTGTGAAAAATTTAACATAATGCTGGCAAAACCCAGTGTTTCATTTTTCTTTTTGTCATGTAAAAATGCTGTCTCTGTATTATTATTATGGTTGTGAGTCAACAGATATTTGACATCTAGATTTTGGGTTTTCATACGATCTATTGCACTTTCTCGTCACCAGGACACCGTTCCACGCAGATGTGTTCCGCTCCTACAGTTGGTCCGCAAACATCTGTGGCAGGAAGAAGTGGCTCTTGTATCCTCCGGGTCAGGAGGAGTTTTTACGAGACACTCACGGAAACCTCACTTATGATGTAACATCGGCTGAACTTCGAGACAGAGGCCTTTTCCCAAACTCTGAAGAAGCCTGTCAGCCTCTTGAAATTATTCAAGAGGCAGGTGAAATCATTTTTGTGCCCAGTGGCTGGCACCATCAAGTTTATAATCTGGTAAGAAATGCAGAAATAACAACACCTAAGCAGCTGAGCCAGAGTGTAATCATCTACCAAATTACACATTATGGTTTGTTATCCAATTGTCTCATAGGGATTCTCTCTCTTAAATGTTTTGTCTTACAGGAGGACACCATCTCTATTAATCATAACTGGTTGAATGGCTGCAACATAGACATCATGTGGCAGTTCCTTCAGAATGAGCTATCGTCTGTTCAAAAAGAGATAAATGAGTGGAGAAACACGATGGACTCGTGGCATCAGCACTGCCAGGTATTCAGGGAAATGACTGTTGAACCTGTATGCCCAAGGTGGGTTCAAATCAAGGGCAACTGGACTTGGTATCTTCCAACAAGTCCAGCCTTGATTTGAACCCACCTTGGATAACTATGACCTGGATGACTGAGTATCTTCCAACATTTAGCCAGTATACTTTCCGGAAACATTGTGCTACTGTGAATGTTTGTAACATTATATGTAAAGCCATAGGTGTGTGTTACTTTTCAGGTCATAATGAAGGCCTGCTCTGGCATCAACTATGGGGAGTTTGCCTCGTTCCTGAAAATCATTGCTGATAACCGAATGGCTTTCCTGAATGCTTGTTCCTCCGGGGATTCCTCCGATTACCCGCGCCATCTCTCAGAGACCCTCACCACACTTGGACCTTACCATGCTGCCTTTGACCTACAAAGAGTGGCTCACGTAATTGAATGCCTTCTCTGCAATGAAGACTTTAAGCGGCTCGATCACTCAACTTTGACTTTGCAGCCAGAAACCATGTTAGAGCAAATTCGGGACACCATACAGTCCACAAGGGGGCAGCATCTCCTTTATCAGGAATGAGATGTTCACTTGCGTCCCATCAATGCAATGATCACCTGGAAATAGCTTGAATGAAAAGTGCCAATGTGTACAGCTCGAAACAGAGGATGATAAAGGTGTTGGTTTCACTTGAATTGCAATATCAAATGCTGCTTAGCAATGGTAGGAATTTGTTTTTACACTGAAAGAAAGAATGGATTAATAAACAAAATACACCAGGGGACTGAGTTTTTGTATCATAATTTTTGCATATTTATTCAACAACTAGTACCATATCCCTGTTGGTATATCCTGTTGTATAGGGTTGCAAAAGATCTGTTACACGGCATAATTCTCTGGTAAATAACACTTTACAATTTAGGTAAAATACTCAAAGTAGGTTTTATTGCAAACAAAACAAAAATACTCATAAATATAGATTAGTGCTACACAGCTGTTAAGCAGTGACAGTGTAACATGCTGTTCTCGTGGTTCTGTCTATGTGAGAAGTCTGTCAGATCTGATGTATGTCACATTTGAGGGAACTATAAAACACCCTTCTCTTCAGTTGACTTACATGTCTTTGGGCCACCAGTCTGGCATAGAAGCTCTAAGTGTCACTGTGGTGCCGTTAGAAGATTTAAGTGTCAACACCTCTTTGGCATGAGCCATGCGGATTAGACTCAGACCCAGCTCTCCAACCCCTGCTCGGTGCTTCCCAGCTGGCTTGCCCGACTGCGTCTGTAGAGCAGCTCCTTCCTCGAGGTCCTGGACTGGAGCAGACAAGCGGACTGGCATCAGACGTTTCCGAACCACCCCAGTGTGATGAGTCCTGGCTGTGAGCTCCTGCCCAATGTAACAGCCCTTGCTAAAGCTGATGCCCTGCATGTAGACGAGATTTGACTCTAGTGGCAGTGCCACGCCGGGAGGAAGGTCCTTCACTCCCTCAGGAAGTCCTAGACAATAATGACAGCAGAGGAAATAAACAAACCTTGTTCAACAATGTAAAGAGCATGTCTGCATACAAATCCCCATTTCTCGCCCTGTTTCTCTTATAATACAAACTGCGTGTATTCTAACATACTAACTGGTCTTACCTATTGCATAGCGATGTCTGTAATACTCTTCTGTGTCACCTTTCTGACATGATGAAATTATGTCCAAGGGGTCAACTTGATTGTCCAACACCAATCTCCAGCCCATTTCCTGAGTTCGAGGATCAGACTCCCATACCAGGGCTTTGTCTGGGGAGGAGAGCTCTGGTTTACTGGCCTCTTGATCTGCATTCTTGTGGTTGGGGAGCACCGCCCATACAGAGAGCTCTGGACAGGGGTTTATCTTGACCTTTCTGCGGATCTTGTACATCTTCAAATGTCTCAAGATCGAGTCACTAATTGTGCTGTCACACTCCAGGAAAACACCCAATCTTGCATCAGCTGCTTTTAGACTGAAAGGAGGTACAGCAAGTTTAGTGTTGTAAAAAAGAAAATTAAAAAAACATAAAAAACTATACAATCAGGCAATTCCATGAATTATTTTGTTGATGTTAATAATTGTTAATAATTGTTTATTTCCTGAAGAGACTTGTGATTAGCACCAAAAGACATTAACAGTGGCATAATCTGTCACTATTTTTTTTACTAGCTTTGGCTGATTAGGTGACCTTGAGCAGAGATATGATGGGAGGTAAATGACTTTACCAAAGTCCATGTGCTAATAAAAATGATAAAAGGTGTAAAATATCCTGTGCAACAGCACCAACAGGAAACTGAGGATTTACCATGACCTTTAGATAAGAATGGGGCTTTATTATAACCAACATAATGTGACTTTAAACAGAAAACCAGTAAGCCTAGTATCAGTAAAATGATTTTAGAACGACAACATTTTGCTTTCCTTCTGAGGAATTTACTAAAATGTCTCATTTTAATAAAGTTCAACAATCTGCTGCAAATCTATCAAAATGCTACTACATAAACAGAACAAAATAATCTAGGTGGATTAGAAGTCCAGCATGCCAGACAGAGTTCACACTAAACGTTTGGCATCAGCTGTATACTAGAATGAAATGACCAGAATTACATATATGCTTATGGTCTCTTTTTTCCTTATATCACAGATATAACATAAAATCATCTTTGTATGATGGAAATATGTCAACATTTGACCAGTTTTCCTGCAAATAAAAGGTACACCACCCACAATGGCTAGGTATGTTAAACCACAAATAGGTGGCCTAGTTCGACCCCAAATAGCTGTTCCAGCAATAGAAAAAAGAAAACGGTTTCAAAGCGTTATGACAGCATCTCAATACCTTTATTTGGGGATGGCTATTCCCTGGTCTCTCATGGCTGCTCCCTGTCACAACTGAGGACACGTTTGATAAATTAAGGCAAAACTTGAAAAACTTAAGTGTTGACAGTTTTTGTCTCAGCACATTAGCTGGCAAAGTGAAAGCCTATTTTTCATTCCACTGACATCAAAGGTGGATTGCCCTTTAATTTGGCTCTGTAGAAAGTGACTTTAACGCTTAGACGAGTGTTTTTGTTCTTACTGTTAGGGAGCCAGACTGTAACTTACACACAGATACAGCCCTGAGATCGGCCACTAGGCTAACGTACAAGCTACTGTCTTACAAGATAAGTAAAGCCACACCCTCACTCTGGTGTTTACTGAAAACATGTACAAATGTTTAACCGGCATAATGAAGTGTACTGTACCTGTACAACATGATGTCATATAGTGTTCTTCCTTGTACATTTAGCATGTGTGAGTACATGGCGGTGTGTCCAGGCTCCTCCAGCAGCCCCATGTCATTGGTTATAATCCCCTGAAGAAACGGGCTTGTGTCTTGTCCCTGAATTTTCAGTAAGGTCCTGTGAGGAAGGTGATAGCACACAAACTGTCCAGGGACATCTTTACCGTTACCCGCCTCCTGGCTGTACTTCTTGACACGGATCCCCGCTGGAGCTGAAACATCGGAGGGAAGCGTTACGCACAAATACCGACCGGTGTGTTTTCTGGCGTAAACACCGAGACAGCCGACGGACTTGAACGCTCCTCTGGCGAAACACAAAACCCCCATATTGTATGTTGTAATAATAGTCAAATAGGTGTCAATATTAAGTGACTTCACCGCCTGCTAACGACAGTGGATGGCTACATAACACAGGACATTGCACTTGACAGCCAGAGCGCCATTTTGAAATCCCACCATGCATTGCTCGAAAATACTGGAAGCACGTGTGATGCTGTTTATCTCCAGCACCTTCTTCTCTTTAGAATAACCTGTTACTTCATGTGGGATTATACATTTATCACGGGGTTGCTTTTGCTCTTTAGTATACTTAGAAGTGTGACTTGCTTAAGATTGACGTAGAGATAAGAAAGGAAAAAATGTCTAGCATAATCAGCATATAATTAATCATAGAGCTTGTGCAGAAAACAGGAACCGCATCTTTCACCCAGTGAACCCTGCAGCATACAGAGCATACACTCACACTTATACATCACTCAACAGACACACACTTAACATAAATTAATAAATTAATCCACAGCCTAATAGTTTTATAGCACATGCATAAATGCATATACTAAGATGCATTTTAAATTGCATATACTAAGATGCATTTTAAAGTGAATAGATTTACACAGAATAAATAAATAGATTTAGAGGTAGCATCCTTTCAATCAACTTCAGTTACTGCATGTAGGCTTTACAACTTCTATCATTATCAGCTTGGATTTTTTATTATTTTTTACTAAAAAATATATTCAGGAAGTTTAAGTAAGCAGTGAAAAAACTGATAGGATAACTGTTGTACTGAATTCTTGGATAACTTAAAGGCAACCAAACTCAAATGCTCAATCACCTCTGTGGCTTTAGTGTTAATATATTTATTTGCTTCACTCAACTGATTTTGAATATGACCTACAACTGTTAATGTTCAGCTTATTACAATGACAACATGCTGAACAGGCATCAAATGTAATGCCCCTCCCACCAAGGCTCTGTAAATATTCACTGCTCAGTAAAACTCATTAACAGATGGGGAAATATATATAAAAAACTGGCACACACATCTGTAGTAACCTAACGAAATGTGTAACTCATTACCAGGTAAAAGAGTTAATGTAGAACTGTTGGGAAATAGGCAGTAAAGGGCTGTCAAAGTGCACCAAATGGTTTCTATCAGGGATGAAAATCTACTAGATAAGAAGCCCTCCAGACTAAACATTTCAATACTTTTATTCTTAAAAAAACAAGCTAATTGTAATTTTACATTTCTTTGTCTATGGACAAACAGCCATTGTTCTCTCTCTTAACGATTTATTGATTGTACCGGGTGCGGAGTGCCATTTGCTGTATACAAAGAAACCTCCACTACATTGGGAAATAAATAGTGGAAATTTTGTGGATTATATAGACAATATAATTTAGTGATCATTTTTCAGATGGAGTTTGTGCTGTTGTTTACAATGAGCCATTCCAGTATTGTAGGTTGTTCTTAGTGGCATTCCACAGCTGGTGCTACTTATCCAATAAGTGAATGAAACCAAGGTTGAGTCCACAAATCAGTCTTTTGACACATACACCCCTTTTTTAATAGTTACGGTAAATTAAAAAAAAATTCTTATTGCTGCAGTTGATTCTGGAAAAGAGTTGCTTTTCCCTTTTTATGGTATTTTCCCATATTTAAGATTATAAAATGCAGTGGGATTTTTTTGGGTTGTGAAAAAAATTATAAGCCCCTCCTACTTTAAGTGTGATTCTTCTCATTACAGGTTTACTGCCCCATATATTTCAAAACTCTTCCTAGAGCACATACACTAATGATACATATACTGGGGTCAATAACAGAATAAAATAACATTTAATCGGTTTGTATAAATGAGCCATTTACAGTCTGACCAATTGTTAATGCTGTAGCCCAATGTCTTTTTTTCTTGTTACAAATATGACACTTCCTTGGTATTACAACATACTTGTCTTGTTGTTAACAATGAAACTTTATTGCAAGCTTCTACCTTTAAGTAGATGTTTAATTTAGCAGTTTCCAAAACACGCTAGCAGAAATGCAGATGGCTATTACTAAGCAAGAAATCAGAGGTTTCAAATCAGTTTATTTCTTCATGAATAAAATACTAGAACAGTCTTTAAAAGTTTGAGGCACTTTGAAGTATGACAACGGTGAAGGCAGGATTAAATATTTTAGAAAACATACTGCTCTGATGACATGAATAAAAAACTTAACATGCCTAAACTTAAGATAAATAGCTAAGGATGGGGTTTCTATTGTAGCCTATGTGTATACTCTATGTTCCCAGATGTAAAGCATGCATCATCTGCTTCAGATTGCAACAAATCAGTATTTAGTTAAGAAAATAATCAGATTTTGTATTCACTTGCTTCTATCCCATCAAATGTGACACTGCAAGGCTTTTGAAAATATAGAATAGATAAAGGCTTTGCACGCAACAACTGAAGAGATCATCACACTAAGCTGATATTTGCCAAATAGCCTACAGTGACACAGCCTTGTTTCATTACCTTTATCAAAAAATTTCACATTTCATTTGCTTCTCATCGACACTACATCCAAAAATACTTCCCCAAATATCAAACATGCATCTTTCCATCAACAATCATCGTTCTTCAGAAATGAGTCATTGTGCATTTATACAGTGTTTTCTTTTCACTGCATTTACAAATTTGAATTGAGATTTGGCATAATCATACACTTCTGAAAGTTAGATTTCTTCAAATTAATCCAGTTCACCGGCAGTCAAGGGTAGATCAGATAAATAGCTCAAAGCAGTCTGTTTATACTTTGAAATTTAAGCTAGAATCAGAGATGTTTAACTAAATAAGAGCATGTTAACCATGTCCAAAAGCTATGGCAAGCACAAACAGACACGCTACAGTAACAAAGAAGATTCATGATACTGGATTTCATCATTTCTTCACGTGTGGTTTGTTTTTTACTATCCAGAACTATGTACTGTATTCCTTGTGTGATTGAAATTCTCAGTTGTTATTGTCCAAAGTCGCATCTCTCACACACACATCCTCCAGCTGTGTCACAGTGCAGTCCTGGAGTCTTAAGAGTTTTTACTATTAATTTACTAAATTAGATTTATCTCTAGATCCAGACAGAGGTCTTTCCATTTTTTACAATGGTTGCCGCCTTGTCCGTGGCTGATTTCGGCCTTGCTCCTTGTTTCTCCTGGACTGTGTTGACTCGATTTTGCTCTGCCATGGTGCCCCCAGATACAGGACTACTGGTTCTGGAGGTATGCTGGTTGTTTTTGGTCTGATATGTTTGAAAGGCCATATCAAGCTGTTCCTGAGCAACCCGTAGGTGCCGATGTAGGCTTGCCAAATCAGAAGGGATGTTCTCATCTGGGCTGGTGCACTGCTGCTCCTGGGCCACATTGGCTACGTTCTGCTCATGGGTGATGAGGCTGTTAGGGATCCTGCTAGGTTTGTCTGTCTTCATTACAAGGTTGTACCCCGGTGGGGAGGATGGGATGTTGCGAGAAAACGGGTAGCCATAGGACGTTCGTCGGCCCTGATTCCTCTTCATGCGAAGCGTGTCCCGAAAGGTGCCAATTCCCAAATGCAGCATCTCACACACATTTAGCACTAGACAAAGACAGCTTACCACATACATGATGAGAAGGAAGATTGTTTTCTCTGTGGGCCTGGAGATGAAACAGTCCACTCTGTGTGGACAGGGGACCCTGTTGCACACATATGAAGGGCTAACTCGAAAACCATATAGGAGGTACTGTCCTGCAAGGAAAGCGATTTCAAAAATAGCTCGTGACATGAGCTGAAGGACATAGATTCTCATCAGGCCTTCTTCCATAATTCTTCGGCGGCCATCATGTTTTGGTGGGCCTTTGCTAGTACTGCTCACTGGTTCAGGCTTTGCCTCCTGGACCTCCAGTGTATCCTCATAGATCATGGGCTCAGCATCGTCATCTTCATTCTCCTCTAAGACATCCTCTAGATGGTGGCTCTCTCTCCATCTGTGTGTGTGAGGAGGAGGCTTTTTGCGGAGCCTGTGGTGCTTACGGCGCTCCTCGTCTGAACTTCGGGCTATCTTGTGGATGGCATAACCCAAGTACATGATAGAAGGAGTGGAGATCATGATGATCTGGAAAACCCAGAAGCGGACATGCGAGAGAGGGGCAAAGGCATCGTAGCATACATTGTCACAACCTGGCTGCTTGGTGTTGCAGGTGAACTTGGTCTGCTCGTCTGAATAGATGGATTCGCCTCCAACCGCTGTGAGCACAATTCGGAAGATGATAAGCACAGTCAGCCACACTTTCCCCACAAAGGTGGAGTGGTTGTGGATCTCTTCCAGGAGACGAGTGAGAAAGCTCCAGCTCATGTTGCTCTAACAAGCTTTTCAACTAGAATCTGTAAAGAGAGAATAAAGAATTCATTAAGGGATTCCCAGTGAATATCACTTTGTAGTACTATATTGTATATAGTACTGTATATTCTTACAGTTGCATTCCTTGTATCCAATATCTGTGGCAAATCCAGAGTAGGGCTGCAACTAACTATTACATTCATTATTGATTAATCTACCAAACATCATATCAAAATTAAATATCAAAATAGTTCCTTCAGTCAACAAATTGATGAATCACAAACCATTTCAGTTCTATTCCAATGTGGACAAATGTGACGGGCTTTTTCAAAGGGTAACAAGGACATTTTTCACTGTTATTCTGTAATTCTTGGGTTCAATTGAATGAGAAAACCCTGTAATGATGCTTTTTTTTGTTTGCAGCTCTTAGTTTTAAACAGCTCTAAATCTTACTGTAATATGGACAGTAGGACTTCTTCATGTAGAGGAGACCTTCATTTTCAATTGATTGCACAGCCAAACACAAGACAATGGCTTGTGTTGATTCATGTCAGTACGTAGCATGATGTCATTCAGTCACCCTATCTAAACAAGCACTGTGTAGTATTTCTTTTATTGTATTGTAACAGATTGAAATGGTTTGTGAAATGGCAAAAATAGCAAGGGCAAGATTAAAACAAAAAGAGAAAAAGACTTCCACGACGCACAAACCCACCAGCACCAGCAATCATTTTGATTATAGTGTTGACCCAAGAACGGTACAAGGGGTGACAGACTACAAACACAAATTGAAACTGACACAGCTCTGAATGTATGAAAAGCCCAGAGTGCCACTTCAGAAACATACTGTACTCTGTGTTTCAACTGTTTCAACACGTCATGTTAAGCAGACACACACACAAACACACTCACAAACAGATGACATGAAACCTCGGTGTCATACTGTCTTCACAGTCAGTGTCACTACTGACTCTGTGAGGTGAATGAAGCTTCAATGTGGAGACAGGGTAGCGCTTCTGACCCATTCATGGGGCAGAACTGCATGTTGATCTCATGACTGCGGCACTGTGTTCCCTGGTGTGGGATGTGCCATCTCCCCTGCCATCTGAGTGAACAGGAGAGGCTTGTTGCTCTGCCACGAGGCCTCCCCTCCAGATCCAGCACTGTTGACGCTGGGGAGGGGTACAGCCACATGGAGACAGATGGCACCTATGGTGGGCAACTCATGTTTGCCCCAGGATGGCATGACAGGAGGGCCGCTACACTGAGGATTTACACTGAAGTTTGAATGAATCTGTTGTGTATCATAGCGTCAACATTATACCTTTAACATTTAAGTGTTATGGGATATCTGCCTGTTGTTGATGTGTTTAACAGTGTGTTATGTAGATTATGTGCTGCCTTGTTTGTCTTTAATTTTAGCTGTTGCCGTTTTAAGCAGGTCTGCCCTGAAAATAGAATTCTAAGTGAGACTTGTCTTAAAAACATGTACATGTCTGTACATGTAGACTAAGTGAAGCTTGGCTTCATGAATTTTTGCTTAATACGTGTCTGTTGTGAAAGCACACAAAAAACGTCCTCCAAGTAATAGACATGTTTCATTTATTTATATATATATATATATATATATATATATA
>JAPMOB010251311.1:0-14667 GCA_029875015.1 Lepomis gibbosus
TGACGTGCTTGATCAACGGCCCGACCCGACCCGACCCGAACATAGTGGCGGGAAATATCGGCCCGGCCCGGCCCGGCCCGGCCCGCGGGTCGGGTCGGGTCGGGTCGGGCTCGGGCAGAGAATCTAAGCTCTACAGTGGATATAACCTCTAAAATGAATGATTTTTTTTATCATCATTGTGTGTTACAATGAATGTTTTATCTTTATTCCCATCCTAGTTGTTGACAGTGTCTTTATCAAAGTGTGCTTTACAGAATCAGAATCAGAAGGTGCTTTATTGCCAAGTAGTGTTTTACACGTACAAGGAATTTGCTTTGGTGTTAATGTGTTACATGTAAACAAACATTCAGTTGATATAAATAAATTTAGAAGTTATATAAGAATATTAAAAGGATAAAGAAAAATAATACAACTATTTGCAGAGAAAGAACAACGTTGCAGTTGTGGGGGGAGTGTCATTGGGGGACCCTGGCCTTGTTGATGAGACTAGCTGCAGATGGGAAGAAGCTGTTTTTGTAGCTGATTTGTTATAAAAATGTGGTCACAGTAACAATGACATTTGATTTACAGTAAGGTAAAGTAAGGATACAGCAACAAGGCAGTGGTATGAAGATATACATATACATAGATACAGGCAAAGCCATACTGTTAAGTGTATACAACTGATTAATGTCATATATCAGCTTAAAGGTAGTTTACCAAAAACTTTGCAAAATGGATAAAGATCATATTTCAAAATGTTTTGCCTATCAAACCTTGCCTGCGATATGATGCTTTTCAGGGCACAAGATAGAACTTGATATTAGATAGCAGTTTGCGATGACTGTTTCCTGTGACCTAAAGGGACAGAAAAGGAAACCAAGACTGAAATTTTGAGAAATGAAAGCAGGGAGAAAGCAATAACTGAAGTTGGAGTTCAAGTGTAAAGCCAAAACTGTGAAGGTGGGGTTTGTCTTTAATGTCAAAACTAAATCTTGATGTTGGCTTATCATGTGCATTCTTTCCTCATCTGTCAGCTTTATATGAAAGTTTTATCTCTTTTCCAATTTTAGTTTTTTTCAGCCTCTTCATCAATGTTTGCTTAATGTCTTGAGTCTTGAAACAATATATGACTGGATTAAAAGCAGCAGGAAAAAGACTGTACAACAATATCAATAAAATCCGAACATCTAAACTAAAAGAAAATCCAACAGTATTAGCTACATAAACAAAACATCTAGGAAGGTAAAAAAGACATGTGATAAATATTTGTGGGGTACAAGTTGATAACATTTTTTTGCGCCCTGCAACATTGGACATTTTCACAATGACCACAATAATGGAAACATAGGAAAACAAGATGAATGCAAGAGGAAGTAAAAGGCAAAACATAGCCACACACAGGGCAGTGACCTGCGTAATTTTAACATCCTCACCACATGCCTGACTTGTTATAGAAATGTGGTCACAGTAGCACTGAACAATGACATTTGAATTACAGTAAGGTAAAGTGAGGGCATGGAGAACAACAGCTACCATTAAAGGCAGTGGTATGAACCAAGCAAACCCACACAGCACAGACATGGTGGTGTTTGTGATCAGGACAGGATAACGCAATGGAATACATATTGCAATAAATCGATCTAGAGTCATTACCAACAACATGAAAGATGTCACTGATCCTAAATAATGAACAAAGAACATCTGTGTGAAGCACCCAAAAAATGAAATGATGCCATCAGCAAACCAATATTTTGATATAATCTTCGGGAGAGTCGAAGTGGCAAATGTTAAGTCATTCAGTGCCAGGTGACAAAAGACCAGATATGTCGGTTTTTGAAGTGATTTCTGACAGATAACAAATGCCAAAATAAAAATATTTCCTACTGCAATAGCTAAGTATAAGAAAAAAAACATAGCTGACACAGGTCCATAATACTGTGGTGAAAGTCGAGGGAATCCAAGGATGAAGAAACTTCTCATCCCTGTGACATTGGTGTAGATCATTATAACCTATTTCACAATCAGCACAGACAAAGACAAAGAAATCCCTGACAGTGTACGTCAAAATTAATTAGGTGCAGCATATCAAAAGTAATATTTAACATAACAATATACAAGACAAGTATAAGTCTTTTAATTGATCAAATTAATTAATGCAGTTAATTCAAACATTTGACAAAGTCGTCATGACAAACACAAACCATGCAAGTTAAAGCTTGTCTAATGTGAAGATTTGCTTGCTTTTGTCTGTTTGTTATGATTATAAATTTAAATAGATATTTGTTCAGAAAAAGTAAACAACTTTGACACACTGATGTGGGCTCAGGTAACTTGTTATTGGCAAAAGCATTTGTTATGGATTGTATTACTTTCCTCACATGTATTGACAAAAGCATGTAAATGTAACATTTAAACCCATTGGTTACCTGACTAATATATACCAGGCACAGTTTAAGATACTTGTGTTTTTTACATTCAGAGTCCAAGCAAGAGTCTTACCGTTGAACTGCAGGTCAACAATTAGCTGAATGAAGTGCCTGGGTGACAGCTAATATCTGCACCCTGTGAGCCTGGGTGACAGCTAATATCTGCACCCTGGGATGTCTGATTACGCCTCAGAGAGTCATATTCTCAAATGTATCTCAAAAGTTTCCAAATAACATGGAGGGTATCATCTTCCTTACTTTATATAACAAATATTGAAAACTGGCATTAGGTTACAGTTAACAATTTACATCGGTATAAAAATAAACAATAATAGATTTATAAACCCTAATTAACCCCTTACGCTACACTCAATAATTCAGAATACTGTATCACTCTTGTGGCAAAATCTTCACACAAGACTCGCATTTCATAGTGGAACTTATTATACTGTGCAAATGCAGGATGTAAAAAAACAGCCTTTTTACTTGAAAATGCATTTTGTGCTTAAATAAGACAGCTGGAGAAGGCAGAAAAGCAAATGTAATTTAATGTCAAAATGATTACGAAAAATGCACTGTGCTACCCACAGGGACCACAGCCACACTTTCATTCATTTCCTATACAATTACAAGCCAGAGAATGTACCTGGTGGGAAAAGGGGCATTATTTCAGCCCAAAAACCACTGCATTACACTGTTCAGCAGAATTTAAATGGGCTATATGTACTTTTTTATTAAATCACTTATCAGTTAATTACTTTTTTACTGCCTATTTGTCACTGGGCTGTAACCTGGCAAGATTTTTTTCCCCAAAAGCCTGCTTTCTCTGTGGCTTGGAACAGCTACTATTCTGCTTCTTATTTTGAAGGAATTGGGTCAGATTTTCTGCATGCATGCTGCCGAGCCTCTTGCCTGCAGATTCTGAACCCTACACAAAGCAAAAACATAGCAGCCAATGAAATGGAGTCTCCTAACACCAAAAGAAACCCAAACTGACTCCCAACTTAACACAGACTCCAATGCAAACTCCATAAGGATAAAAACAGTTAAGTGTTATGTGCTGAAATCCGTCCAATCATACAATAATGAGATTTACGTCAGGCACAGTCAACATCAGAAAGGCTTGAGAGTTTTGTGCTAGTAGTGGCCATTCATGATGGTGTTTCCTCACCTCACGTTTTTATTGTATTTTCCTTTAAATCTGTGTGTGTGTGTTTGTGTGTGTGGGTGGAGGCGGGTGCGGTGGCATTATTGTCATTGTCGGATCTGCCATTTGTAACGTTCACTTTAGATTTATTGTTGTTTTACTGTACACAGCTTCTTCGCCTATCCCAGTCACTGTAACTTACGTGACCCACATAATATACACAAATACAACATAATTGTGCAGGCCAACAACAAACAGTGGAGGACCCATACAGTGGGCTAAGTTACAGTAATGTTACTTACTGTAGTCTAACTTAAAGTGTGACTAAAATCGGATTTATAATATTCAGTTTAACTCACGGACCGTTATTGTTATCATCATTTAGCTATGCTGACATTGCTGAGCCTCTCTGTAAAAGATAAACAAATAGTTATTGAAAAGCTACAGGCTATCTAACGCTGACAAGATTTCTATTTGTGGATCATGAAGAGTTTGTCTGTTTATTTTCAATCTATTTGTGAATTGTGTTTTAGATTTGTGGATAATGAAGAGTCTATTTGTAGACGTGTTTTGTGTTAACTAATTGAAAGATGTATTTGTGACTTATTCTGTGCATTTACAATGATAATGATATTGATTTACCCTCCATATCTTTCTTCTCTGGCTTGACCCCTCTCTCATGTACCCGCCATGAAACCACTGTGTCTTTGTCCATGCATTCAGAGCTGCTGTAAATCACCTCGGTACTGTATTACCTGACTATGCCTTTGGTGTGAGAGACCTGGGTTCAATCCGCCACTGTGACCCATCCACCATTGTGTCCCTGAGCAAGACACTTAATAGTTGCTCCAGAGGCATGCGACCTCTGACATGTATAGCAATTGTAAGTCGCTTTGAATAAAAGCGTCAGCTAAATGAATAAATGTAAATCAAACTGGCCTCTGTACAGGACTGTACACACCTCTCGGGTGTGTACAGTCCTGGTTTGTGTTCACTGGGAGGCTGCTAAGCCCGGTTCAATTCCCTGTTTGCCCAGCTCCGGTTCTGGTGTTCATTCTGGCCCCCGCTTAAAGCATTTTTCGCTATCCCACGCTTGAAAACTTCTCCTCATGGTTGAAAGCTAGCAATGTGCTAGCAATGTAAAGAAGAAGAAGAAATACTTTATTAATCCCGCAAGGGGACATTCAATGTTTTCACTCTGTTATTATTGTTAGTATTAAATGCATAGGTCCGAAACACACACAAACATGCACAAACAGGACCCATAGCAACACATTAGAGATGAGAAACACCAACACTACACCAGTGCTCTGGGCAGAGGCAGCAAATATGACTCCTAACTGAGCTAACTAACTAATGGCAGCTAGAGTTAGCTAGAATGGAGTTTGAGGTTCTAGGTTGTTTTTTTTCAGCGACTAAATAAAGTTAAATAGAATAAAGTGCCTAATTTTTTATTTTTTTAAGTGTAGCTTGAAGTGATGAAGTGCAGTCTTAATCAATTTTATAATAAACAATCAACACATCATAACAAATGAACAGCGGTAATGCCTTCTCTTCTCTTTCATTCCCTCTTACAGAGCTAGCACTTTCCTACTTTCTCTTGTTCAGTGAGAAATGTGAGCTCACGTTTGTCCTGCCAGCTAGCATTGGAGATATATTAAATATTCTGGTTCTGAACTGCCTGTGGGAGGAATGTAGCTTACATGTAAAAATCTGTACATTCTTGATTAAAAGCCGTGCGAAATATCTTTTCTCTTTCACCTCCTCAATTCGTGTGTGTTTCCAAAACTTCTCTTGTGAATCTCGCGGACCTGACTTGCAAGCATCGGAATGTACAGATTTGATTGGCTGAGCAGCGTTGGAGCACATGCGATTGGTCTGTGAGTTTCCTGGTCCGCTAAACCAGTACAGTAAATGCTAGAAAAGCTGCGCAGGTTAAAATAGAAACGCTCTGTCACAAGGTAGTAAGTCTCAATAATAAATCGGCTGTAGGTCGGCGGTCTGGAGTCCGTCCCTGCCTTGTGACTGCAGGAAATCCCTCTCCCAGGTCAGACCTTGCTCCCTCAACACAAGACTTGCCTGTCCACAAGTCCCATCCTCAGTTAACACACAGGCCTATTGAGGAAGTTGATTCTGTGCCGTCCTGCTCCGAAAACTTACAACTGTCATCCCCTCGTACCCTTTTCTCTCCAACTACATTAATAGTTGGGGACTCCATAATCAGGAATATCTGATTCTTTAATACAACCACTCACTTTTTCCCCGGAGCCACGGTCTCGACTCTCCTGGATAGGCTCCCGGGGCTACTGAGCTCACTTTTAATGACCTTCTAAACTTTTTAAGCACATGTGGAAAGTCCGTCTTTATCTCTGGTCCTACTCCCACACTGGCCCGAGGAGCTGGGCGCTTCTCCAGAATCCTTAGGCTCCACACCTGGTTAAACTCCACCTGCAGAGCACGCAATATCAGTTTTATAGAAAATTTTAACCTGTTCTGGGGGCGTTCCTCCCTTTTAAAGACAGATGGAGTCCACACTAATCACTCCATGTTTTTAACTGAGACATGGTTTAACACAGATGGCCCAGCCACACTTATTGAGGCCTGTTTTTAAGGATACTGCTTTTGGTGAATACACATCCTTTGAATATCACACACTTAATCTTAACAACCCTCGAATACTGTGTTTGGTAGTTTATAGGTCTCCCCAACGATGTCCATCATTTATCTCAGATTTTTCAGATTTACTCTCAATCATCCACACAAATTTTAACAGTAATTATTTTAGCCGATTTTAACTTACACATTGACAATATTTCATTATATGATATTCCTGCCGATATATTACTGTGATTTTATTGTAGATAGTTTTAACAGTAAACTCAGGTCAACCCTTGACGTAGTGGCACCTCTGAAACTGAAAAAGAAGGAGACTATATCCACACCTCCCTGGAGAACTGAGACAACCACACAATTAAGAAGAAAATGCAGAATAACACAACAACACTAAGTATGATTTTTACAAAGCATATAATGATTTTAACTCCACTGTCTGAAATAAAAAAATAAACAAGTGTCTTGACTTTTGAACTAACATTAGAGTTTTGTACATGCATTAATAAGAGAAGGATTCAGTGCTTTTACAAAACACAAAACGCTGATTAATGCTACTCTCTCCTGCCGAGTGGATGCCTCACTGGCAGTTATGTTAGCTGCCGGAGTTTCTTTCTACAGGCTAAGTTTCATGTTTCTTAGCAAATCGGTCAATACAAAAATATTTGCGGTTGAAAGCTTTTTGTTGGTCTTACAACATTTATGGAAGACCATGTTCTTAGCATCTCTGAATGTGACACAGCTAATTTAAGCCTAAAGGCAGTACTTACAGCTGTGGAAAGAACGTCTCTCTCCCTCCTTCTGCCATTAGCTTTTTGGTTAGCAGCCTACTGGAACAACATATGGTCCGGTGTCGCTGACCTGCAGCGCGGTCGAGTTTGTTATATTAATATGCAAAATGAAATACAAACAAACAGAACCAACTCTGAAATGGCACTTTATTATTAAGTAACAAGAATTAACAAACAATGCAAAATCTATGTTGATTACAGTAGTTGACTATATTCTTTTGACTGGCTACTGAAGTGCTTTTGCCATGTGGCTGCGCGCATCCAGTAGCGTTTACAAGAAACCCGTATATAGGCAAGACTTGATGATTCTGATTTGTCTAAGTCAATCTTTAGTCGGGGACAGCGGTATAAAAAATGTGTTTTCCCATTTAATCCACTCTCTTGCATACACACTCAGCACACAGCCTGCCCCCCACTCCCTGTTCCCTACCTACATGCCCCCAGATACATCAGGCACAGATCTGCACACTAAGGGCACTCTTCTAGTTAAACATTAGATGACTAGATGATTAGAATCATATTTATTTAGCTTGTATAATAAGACAAATGTGATTTATGAAATTCTTTTTTTGTCTTTACAAGAAATTTTCATGTCATTTCTATTACTGGCTTAATATTAATTACTAAGGTTGTGTTCAATACAAAATACAGGTTAAGCTATGCTGTTAAGTGTACACAACTGATTAATGCCACATATCAGATTAAATGTAGTTTACCAAATACTTTTCAAAATAGGTAAAGATCATATTTAAAAATATTTTGCCTATCAAACCTTGTCTGCTTTTTAGTGCATAAGATAGAACTTGATTTTAGTTAGCAGTTTGCCATGTTTCTTGTGACCTAAAATGACAGAAAAGGGAAAAAAGGCCAAGACTGAAATTTGGAGAAATGAATGCTGGGAAAAAGCAATAATTGAAATTGGATTTCAAGTGTCATGGTTTATCATGGCCATTCTTCCTCATCTGTCAGCTTTATGCAAATATGAAAGTTTTATCTCTATTCCAATTTTAGTTTTTTTCAGCCTCTTCATCAACATTTGCTTAATGTCTTGAGTCTTCAAACAATATATGACTGGATTAAAAGCAGCAGGAAAAAGACTGTACAACAATATCAATAAAATCCGAACATCTAAACTGAAAGAAAATCCAATAGTATTAGCTACATAAACAAAACATCTGGGAAGATAAAAAAGACATGTGATAAATATTTGTGAGGTACAAGTTGATAACATTTTTTTGCGCCCTGCAACATTGGACATTTTCAAAATCACCACAATAATGGAAACATAAGAAAACAATATGAATGCAAGAGGAAGCAAAAGACAAAACATAGCCACACCGAAGGTAGTGACCTGCAAAACCTGGACATCCTCACCACAAGCCTGACTTGTTATAGAAAAGTGGTCACAGTAGCACTGAACAATGACATTTGATTTACAGTAAGGTAAAGTGAGGGCATGGAGAACTACAGCTACCATTAAAGGCAGTGGTATGAACCAAGCAAACCCACACAGCACAGACATGGTGTTGTTTGTGATCAGGACAGGATAACGCAATGGAATACATATTGCAATAAATCGATCAAGAGCCATTACCAATAAGATGAAAGAAGTCACTGATCCTAAATAATGAACAAAGAACATTTGTGTAAAGCACCAATAAAATGAAATGATATCATCACCAAACCAATATTTTGATATAATCTTTGGGAGAGTCACAGTGCCAAATGTTAAGTCATTGAGTGCCAGGTGACAAAAGACCAGATATGTCGGTTTTTGCAGGGACTTCTCATAGACAACAAATGCTATAATGAAAATATTTCCTATTGCAATACCCAGGTAGATTAAAAACAGCAGAGCTGACACAGGTCCATAATATTGTGGTGAAAGTCCAGGAAATCCAAGGATAAAGAAGCTTTTCATCATTGTAAAATTGTTAATCATAATTTGTTTACATTAAGAATTTATCAGAACCAAGATATGAAATAAAGTAAAAACACTTGATTGGACAGTTAAAATATTAATTGCAGAATATACTACTAACAAACCGTATAAGTCAAAAACAGTTCAAAATGATGCGCTATTGAAAATCACTTGTGCAAAAAAGGATGTTAAGTCTGACACTCTTCCATAGTACAGACTGGAGTTCAGTATCCAAAAACCCAATACAATGTGTGGATGCCAGGTAATAGCCTTTTATCAAGTTTGACTAGACATATCCTCAAAGGATCATACTGTGAGTTAGTCATATGTTTGTGAGTTCAACTTGAGGAACACATCAACAGCACAAATACACCAACTTATACTTTTTACATTTTTTTGAAAGCTTAGATTAAACTTCACCAATTTGTCATCACCAATCACTATTGATTAAGAAAAAAGAAATCAAATTATACCTATTAATAACAATGACTTAAAGCACACCCAAACACTCTTTTTATGGTGTCTTTAGTTTAAGGCTCTACAATATTCAAGGGAAACCCTTCATCTTTTCAAGCTAGCTTGTGTTCCAGACTGGGCCAGAAAATGTATTTCCACTTGGGCTGGGCAAGTTAACCCATTATTATCGTTGACGCATTATTAATTAATTAATTATCGCCAACAATTATTTTATCTCACATTAACAAAGTTTTTATTGTTTTTATTTTGGCTCTGAATACACATACAATCAAACCATGTGGGATGTTTATCAGCCAGCAAATCACCCACCCAAACAAGCAGTTGAGGGAGGCTTCAACAGGCTTCAACAGACTACATTGGATGTCGCGTGGGAGAAGTAGATAAACAAAAGCAGGACAATCGATCAAATGCCATAGCAAAGTGGATAGCTACACACTGCATGCTGGTTAGTTTTGTACAAGATGTCGTTCGTAGTCACATGGCCCCGCAGGGTTGCTCTGTGCTCCTCAGGTGAACAAACAGGGAGACAAGCACTGCAAGAGCTCTATGGACAGCAACCATGGTAATGGCTTCTGTCCGCTAAACAGCTGTAGCCTATTTAACATAAAATTTTGGGCTACATAACTTTACCTGATAGGCCTATATCTAGTTTTGCAGGGATGCTCTGTCATGCAGTTTCCATCCTGTTGATGTCCTTATAACTATTTAGTAAACAGTAATAGATTCTAGAAACTCACAATCAGCGAGGATCAGTCTCTCTTCCAATGATTTGTGCTGCATGTCGAATACAAAAAGTTCAAGACAATTCGGCAGTCGGCAGGCATGTGTGTGAGGTGAGCACAACCACTGCATTTTCACGGAATGCGCCTGCCTGTCGCTACACCTCAACCACTTCACCTCACTCTAACAGCGACACTTGTTACTGAACACCTCAGAAGGATCTATTATACCCATCTATTTGGGTTATATTTCAACAACGAGATGATCGTATTGAATCTCAGTCAGTGTTACATTTTTCAATATTCATACATTCTACAATATTCCAGCATGCTAACTAAAGCATTATTGATGTTTTATAGTTATGATATTGCAAGTCAAAGCTTCTAGTTATGGTTAGAGATCGAATTTGACCTTCGATAAATGTTGATAAATGCATCACTTACTTGAAGCAAATCTCAGCATCAATGCATCAATTTTTATTTAATCAGAACCACAATCCTTCTTTATCCAGAATTATGTAGTTTTCAGTGGCCACCAGCGGTGCGGTTTTAAGATTGCAACCATGTGTGTGTTGTTTATACGCGTGCTCGCTTGAACTCATAAACAAGCATAATCCAAAACACAATCGCTTTCATACAGAAATCCTACAATAAAGAAACACCAGCATGCAGTCTTTGGCTTTTCACAGGAGACATGTTCAGGCTCTGTTACTTCAACTTTCTCGGCTCAGAGGCAGATCAACACGGTACATTTCATTAAGTGCAGCGAGACACCGGTATATTGACACAGTAAGTTAATCCTAAAAAAAGGCAGAGTGACATAAGCTATAGAGACATACAGACAGGATGACAGCTTCACACAACCTGCTGGAAACTCAGGTAAACTCCCACTGTAACATTACAATAATGTTTTTATCAGCTTCAGTTACTATCTTTACTATCTGTGTATCTTTCACACAGGCTCAGCAATGTCAACACAGCTAAATGTATTGGATGATAAGGAAACGGTTAGTCAGCTAGATTGAATATTATTATTATAATATATAACAAGATTGTGTCACACTTTATAACAGTTAGACTACAGTAAGTAACGTTAATGTAGTGGTAGTGGATGACTCCTTCTCTGTGTTGCTGTCGCCATTTTATTGCAGTATTGCATATTATTTAGGTCATGTTAGTTACCGCTTCTTCACATCTCAGTCGTGAGATGTGAAGAAGCTGTGTACCTGAGTATCGGTAAAACCACAATAAATCTAAATTCTGTGCCTGAATCACTGAAGGCTAGAAAACAAATCGCTCAGAATTTGCTTTTTATCTTTGTGAAGTTTTATTGGCAGGTTAAATCAACAATTTCACATAATACCAGTGGTACACAAGTAAGTTATATAGGTTGTGTTAGTTGATGAAATCATGTGGAAAGCGATACAACTTTGCACTGGTTAACGTTAGCATCTGCTCTGTGTTTCTCCAGCGCGCACAGAGATGAATCTGACCCAGCGTCCCCATATTAAGTAGCCTAACAGTACACTACGGGGAGGATTCAAATGGCATATAATCTAATAAATCCAGAATCAGCCTCAGTTTTTATTGCCATATATGTGTACACAAAGAGGAATTTGACTCTGGATGATACAATGCTCAATAGCTTACTTCTACAATAATACAATATTATAGTAATACAATCTAACAGGCTACAGTACAGAGAACACATATATACACACTATAAAAAAAGAGAATAGACAGGCAAGAGGGGGGATTCATTTCAGGCAAATAATTTGTCTTTTTAAAACACTGAAGCATTATATTGGGGTTTTCGGTCCATATTCTACAGTAAATGAGCATTACTAATGTAATAGACTAACATTTTAGCACTTCTTCATTTTAATGAGGATTTAACAACTGTGGTTCCCCTGAGGAGTACAACGTGTAATTCCTGGCCACATGCTCAATGATGTTATAGCTTGCTTAGCTCAGTTTTGTTTTTTGGTATGGTTTGTGTTGTCATTAGTTGCACTGAATTGTTTCTAAATATCTAACATTAGATGTTACCAGTCTTAAAGAAACTTTGAAACCACATTTCTTTACTCACTGAGAGCCATCTTCCGAAAGCCATACTAATATTTTATTTTCACGATCCTGTCCTGAGTGCTGTGTTTTTGGGTGTTTATTCTGAGGGTTTTGATTTTGTATCTACATGTTAGTCATGTCATCTGTTCTGTTTAGTTCTGAGTTTATTCATTTATCAGTTAGGTATCTGTTAGTCTGTTGTGTTTTGGTATTTTCCTGATTTCAGTTCTGTCACAGTTTCATGTACTAGTTACTAAGTATCTGTCTTGTCTCGTATCTTAGTTCTTAGTCCTGTACCTTAGTTCATGTCTTTAGTGTTTTCTCCTGGTCTGTGTACTTCTGTGTTTTGCCCGTTGACTGCCTGTCTAGTGTTCCATCTGTTCCCCCAGTTAACACACTGCCTGTTTGCCTCTTTGTTCCCCTTTGTTGTCTCTGCCTGCCTGCCTGCCTCTCTGTTGCCCCCTGTTGCCTCTGCCTGCCTCTCTCTGTTTTCCCTGCTGTCTCTCTGCCTGTCTCGTTACCTTGATCCCTGTCACCCGTGTTTCCCCCGCCCTGCCTGTTAGTCCTGTGTGTGTGTATATATACCAGGTGTTCCTGTTTAGTCCTTGTCCAGTCATTACAGTGTGCACCTTGTGTTACAGTTTGTTGCTCAGTCCTGTCTCGTGCCCTGCCCTGTCCTGCCCTGTCTATGGATTATTGGATTTTGCTTTTTGAGTTCTGTTCTGTTTGAATTACTGTGTTTTTTGGACTTTGTGTGATCAGCCATTCAACTAGTAAGTGTGCTCACCTTTTGTTTATTAATAAACCTTTTGAACTTTACCTGCTCCGCCCTGTGTGTCCTGCATTTGGGTCCTACAAGCTGCCTCACCACACACAAATCTTGACATTTATTGTGTTTTGCTTAATTTTACATCACTTCTTTTCTTTGCTGCAAAATGTGATTTCTTGCCAGGAGCAGGTGGTTGGGATGGTGATACAGGTCCCTTGCCATGAACTTCAGCCATCTTTGTGTTTCTGTGACACTGACAGGGGCTATACAGTGGGGCCAAAAAGTTTTTAGTCAGCCAAAATAAATTCTTTAAAAATCCTACAATGTGATTTCCTGGATTTTTGTTTTTTCATGTTGTCTCTCATTGTTGAAGTGTACCTATGATGAAAATGACATACCTCTCTCATCTTTCTAAGTAGGAGAACTTGCACAATCAGCGGCTGAATAAATACTTTTTGGCCCCACTGTACATCCCTGACTGTCTACCCTCAATGTCTACCCTCAATCTCTCTTGAAAAAACCTTGCAAGACTGACAGCAACAAGCTGAACATATTTTACATTTCCACCACATGCCAGGTTTCTAATTAAAATGTGTTCACCATTACATTGCAAATGATGTTAGAATTTTATACATATATATATAGAAAGATTAGGGCAAGATTTAAAACTTCCATCATTCTAAGAAACTCCCTAATACATGACAACCCACAAGCAATTGAAATAATGTTTTTTTTGTAATTTGAACAGAATATTTTAAAGGAAGACAATCTGCAATAAAACACCAAGAGCCATAATCAGCAGAGAATATCAAGGATTGAACAACTGCAGTACAAGTGAAGCAGGCACCAAAATGTATTATCTTGTCATCCCATCAATATCTGTATAGTTTTTGGTAATGTCACCATGTAAATGGTGTATAAAATGGACATGGTTATAAGTCATAAAATGACCTTGTGACTTTCCTGTGGTAGCAACACACATACACCTAGTCTCCCATCTGTGCGTTCTCTCCTTTTATTCTGTGTCAGACACACATGAGTCTTACCAGTTTTGGACACTTTTCCACCAGGCTTTCCTATACAGCTGGCTTCTAAACATATCTGTATTAAACATTATCGGTTAACTTCACCAAATTTTGTTAGCCAGTTAGAATAAATTGTTCAACCAGAATCTCCCAGACACACACAAAAAATTATATAAGTTGGATCCGGGATGACAGTATATTGTATAAATATTCTGATAATATTTCGTTCAAGCGGCAAAGTGCTTGCTCAAAATAACATTAGCATGCTAATAGTGTTTTAACTTAACTGGGTGTCACCACCTGATACCTAATCCTACATATTACGAGAAAATATTGTTTTCTCTTCCATATTGTCCTTTATTTTCTTCAGTGTCTGCACACATTAAGAGTAAAGAACGAGTTGGTCTAAATTCAAATATCATGATTGCAATTGTGACAGCTTTTGCATTTCAATTTGTCCCAAGTCAATATTTGTTATGAAACTTTCCACTCTTCACAAAAAGTGATGGCTAATTAGATGAAAGAAAAAACAGTGAATATTATACTGGTAATCAGTTAGTAATAGCTGAAACTTGTGCTTTTTGTGGAATGGCCCTTCTGTTGAATTGCTTCCACAAGCTTTCTCTCATGTCTTTAGCTCTTAAACAGTATATAAGTGGATTAATCATGGGGGGGCAAAGGCTATACAGCATGATAATTACTATTCGCACATCAGCACTAAATGTAATGCCAA
>JAPMOB010251312.1:0-20294 GCA_029875015.1 Lepomis gibbosus
TCTCTTGGGTTGAGGTTCAAGTAGAGCGCCTTTGATGTGCAGCTCCAGCTCCAGCAAGGTAGCGTAGGCCTGGAGTGGCAGGTGTGTGTAGGCTAGCTTACTGACCTCTCAACAGATATAAGATCTGCCGGCTGTAATTGATCTCTGTTCCATTTACTTTTACATCTATTTGTCTGCCAGTCTCTTGACAGCCAAAGGCAAATTATTGATCTGTGCTTTAAGGATATTAAGGACATGTAATTCAGCAACAGACATTCAGCACACAGTATGAGCTCGATACAGTATAGTGAACACTGTAAGCCATACAGGTGATTCTTGTTAAGTACCACAGTCGGCTCATTCCTCAGAGGAAACAGAGAAACAGACCTGCATGTTAATTTGTCATAAAATGAAATATGCAACAAGATGGCCAAATGTTTCCATATGCTGCTGCAGTAACTGTAGCAATCACAGTACAGCTTATGGCTATTCTCAGCTGCCTTATATCATTTTTAGGACACTTATAAGCACAGGTACAAAACAAGCTACACCCTAATTAAATCGAATAGTGTTTTTTTACTCATTATTTGTGAAATAATGAACTTCACATCCTCACGTAGAGGACAGGATTGTTTTCTTTGGAAAAAAAAATCTTTCTCCAAAACTGTCTACTGTGAGAAGAAAGTGTCTTTTTTCCCATTGAAATGAATTTAATTGCATTTGTGTATTTTGCCCTCAGGCAAGGTTCACCCACAACGGTTTAATCCTCATACAGAGTGGAGTGAAACATACATATATAATGCATGCGCTTCGGATTGCATTTAATACGGAAAGTAATTAAAAAGAAATCATTTTAATTCAGCATGCTTATCGCAGCAGGGTTTTGAAACAGGCACAGACAAGGGTGATGGAAGGGGAAGGTGTGTGGACAAAAAAAGGGTAAGTGGGGAGAGAGGCAAAGGAAAAGGGGACAGATAAGGTGGGATTGGTACTGTCAGAGTGTCACGTAGAAGGCAGGTGGAAATACTGCTCCAAAACAGAGACACCCCCGCACCCTGCAACTGTGGACAGTTCCGTCATTACACACAGAGAGCATCAAATCTTGCTCTCGCTGACTGTATTTAATCCTCTGAAATAGATCAACTACTATTTTTAAAGAAAATGGTGTACCTGCTTCATCTTGTTGCTAGAAAGTCAAATAGATGCACACATAGGAAAGGGTCCCTGATTCATTTCTGGCTTTCAAAACATGGCACTTCACACAAATAAATGTGTTTGGTTCCCCCAAGCAGCTCTTAACCATGCTATTATTTCTTCATCCATTCACAGATGGCTACCCTCAGCTTCCCTGAGAGGACTGCAATTATCAAGAGGTGTATAGCTTTATATTCACACTCTTTAGAAGAATTAACACAAGGCAATAACTCAAAAATGTGTCAGATAACAACAGCAACAATATGGCAGCTCCCCATTGCACACCTAAGAAAGTGGTTTAATATTTGAATATAAAAGTTGCTCAGTAAAAAATGTATTTTAGCTTCAGCAGAGAAAATTTGTATCATATCAGAAAACAATAAAAGCTATAATACCAAGTTGGTAATGAATATAAGTATATAGCTTACCACTAAGTGGCCTCTAGCTGCAACACACAAGTGATATGAAATGGATCTAACATTATATAATTTTCACTTGTACCCCTTGTTTCACTGAACCTGGTTGTCAGAGCTAAAGTACTCTCTCTATTATCATGTTAATATAATGTTACATTCTTGATTATGGGTATCCCTATCCGAGTCGTGGCCTTATTTTCTGGCAAAAAGTTGCCGGTGTACCGCTGATGAGTCAAGCAACAGCGAAAGGGAATTACGAGTTTAGCTCCCCTGGCAGTGTACCTTGGCCCTGTTAGGGAGGAACATGCTCCACTCTACTGCCCATTTACTCCTCAGATATGGGCTGCTCAGCTTTTACTGAATGTTTACTCCTCAGGGAATTGGCTCCATCCTGTTAAAGTTCAGGTCACTTCTTCCCCTGTTCAGTTGCTGCTGCTACTGCTCTTCCACCACTTTAGTCACCTTCCTTTTCCATTCAGTGCATCCAAACCTGGATAACATCGGCATTACCCTTCAGGTTTGATAAAGGTCCCAACATTTAAAGTCTATATGAGCAGGTTTTATGTTTTCAGGCACTAAAGTTGTGTTCACAACACAAAAAGGTGCAAAAAGCACCAAACACACTTCACTTTAACCTTATGCTCTGTGGCGTTTATGCAGTTTGTCCTTCAGTATGAAGGTTGTGATGCATTTGGTTTAAATCCATCTCTTCACAGTAAGTTAGATTTGATACAGATTAAGCAGTTCAATTTTGACAAACTATTATCATGTATTTTAATTGATCACATAAATTACATGATAATCAATTGCAACAGGTGCACAAGGATTTTTTGTGGGGTTAATTGAAAAAGATTCAGGGAAGAACGGCAGACAGAAGGCTGGAAAATTTTTTTGCAAACAAGGGTGTCATTTCCTCAGCATATTTTTAGGAAAATATGAATTATACATGTTAATTTGCATGTGACAATGTGTAATTTGTCAGTCAAAACAGTAAAGAAGGCAATTAAGCTGTATGTTTTTTTTTTAGCAATAATGCAAACACAAAAGTATTATCATGACGTATCAGGTACTTGTGATGTCAGGTCATCATGGTTCCAGTCAGTTTAAATATGGTTAGGATCAATGATACAGTACTTTACATGGGATTTCAAATTTTTGTGTTAGACAACCATTACTACGGATTACCAGTGTCACCATATTGTGTTAGACATTTGATAGCAATGTATGTAAATACAAGAAATAATAAACCAAAATAGCACAATAATGCCTGACTGAAATAGTTTATCACCAGCTTAGGGTTAGAAAAACAACCTTTGCATCATACAATGCCCTTTTCAGTTTGAGGTTTTGAAATGGTTTTATTAATGCAAGAGAAAGCTCTCCCCTTCAACTGATGATATAGAAAATCACCAGAAGAGGAGCTTTAAGGATTTCACACTACAGCAGCATTACAGATTTAACAGGTTCAGTCAGTCTGCAGGTTTGGAGTGAAGTGTGATGTGTGTCTGCCTGTGTGCGTTTGTATCTCTGTTATTCTTAACGTTAACAACCCAGCCCATGTCTTCATGATTAGCAGTACAAAATGAAACGGAGAGGAACAACCACCAGCAATAAGCAGCAGCAGCAACTATATAGGAACCCACCTCTGTTCCTGACATTGCTCATGTGTGCAAACATGAATTCATGGTGAATCCACAACCTTCCTTCTTGGCCCCAACAGGGAGCACATGTCACATAGAGGCTTTTCACACAGTCTGCTGGACAGGACAGTCAGGCACACAGCAAATCTGCTTAGTTACTTTATCATGCCATGAAGTGTTACCCATGGGACAGCAACACTTGTCAAAGAGGATAATGTAAGAAAACTCAGCCCCGCAAGGCCATGCGCCTATGATTTTGTGACCTTTGTAGAGTGCCTCATTTATTTTTTTTTACAGTGACAAGGCAAAGTTTTGCTCCTTTTTATATGAGCAGAAAACCGGCCAGAGGATTTTAACATCACTGCCCAGTTGCGCTATACTGTGGGTCTTTCCCTTAAATTGCCAATGTACAGCAGGGCATCTTAATTTGTTTAGACAGCGTTTAATCTTTTGCTTTTGTGACAAGAGGGTTCAGGAGGTTCTATATCCAAATCCTATATTCACACATTTTAAAAAGAATAAATAGATAAAGAGGCCCTAAGTACATTTGGCTGACTACACTAAAGGCTAATGCAGTTTGACGTTTGACTATAGCTACATTTCTCCTTCCCTCCAACATGGTATGAATCAGTTAGGTTAGATGATCTGACAAGTCCTAGAGGCAGCGCTCTGAACAGATCAGGGATATGAATACTTTTGAAGACAAATTAAGCTCAAAGAGGTTGGTCAAAAGTATAAATCAAGACCACCGCACAGGCTAATTTCCTTGATAGATAAAATCACAAATATCTGTTAATTTCTGCGACCCAACAAGAGCCAGTTTGGTACCCACAATCGAATAAGAGCTGCGGCAAACGCAGAACTCGATTTCCACTGGAGCTGAAGGACCTCCCAAGGACACAATGGCTCCCTATTACCTGCACTCTGGTGTTATAACAGTGGGTGCACACAATGAAAACACAGAGAGGGCCGTACGGCTGCAATCGAGTCTTGAAAGGTGGCCTATTCTGCTGTCCAGCTAGCCATTTAAGTGTGATGGCAGCCATTACAGGCCTTACCAAAAGAAGAGATGAATCGCTCAAACTGGTCAATTATTTATAGAAAAAAGAGAGCTTAATTATCTTCAGACATCATTTAAATATTTGGTATATTTACAGTGAATATTACCATGTTGTAATGTTATTTGGTGTCATTTTATCAACACTAGTTTTATATCTGTTTTCTTCCAACCACACAAAATATGATGTACCCAAAAAAGTTTTGGAGAAATGTATTGCCAAAGTTATTCACTAGAAGTCATATTTCAAATTATTTTGAATAAAGATCAGCCTCTCCCTTACCAAAAGTAAGAAAAAGTCTCACATGGATGTCTTTATCCATACTTTTTCTATTTGCAGGTAAATTGTGCTGCTTCTGACACCAGCTTTATCTGAATGCCTGCAGGTTCCCTAAATTTAAATTTGCTGTTTGTATCGCTGTGTTGTGTTGGTCTATGTCAGGGTTATGTTAATTGACTTCAGCAGGTGATTTTGTGCCATTTTCAGATGGAGGGAAAAAAACAGACTTTCAGCTTTCCGTTCTATCGGGTTTCTCTTTCAGCTTCCTCAGGTTTTTCTTCCAGCTCAGAAGTAAATCTGCTTGAAGATAGTTTCATCCAACTTGAAGGCACAGTGCATCATTAAAGGGGAAGGCTTTGCAATTTAATTTCAAATTTTGCAGACTAATCATCAAACAATACCATGTCAGGTATAGTTAAAGTGTGTAAAACATGGGTTAAACTGATCTTAACCCACCCAGTGGTTTTCACCGAGGAGTAGAATGATTTATGTTAGGGCAAATAACACGTGAATGTGGCTCATAAGGAATAGCTGAAGCCAATTACTCATTCAAGAATCATTCACACTAAACATTATGAGTGGCAAACTAATCATAATGATTTAGATAAATATTAAAACATGGATTCTTTGCACTCTGACACACCTGCCAATGATCATAAGCTAGCAAAATACTGCAAGTGCAACGCTGCCCTTCCCCGTTTTGCTGCTGCAGCAGATACAGTAAAAGCTACAGTGTATTCATGAAAGGAAGTGTCCCCTGCTCGACTGCTCTGCCACATCTAATGCATTATCTTAGTGTGAAGATGAAAAGGCAGGGCATGGGGTTGGGAATATTATAGAGACAGATTGTGTGTTGAGATCATTTGGACCTGGCTGCGGGACCTGGTCTGTACACAGCTGTGCAGCTGATCAGTGATACTGACGGAGGAGAGAGGGCATGAAAGCAAGCCGTAAAAGGTCAGGTAATAAAGTATAGCTCTCACTCTTATTGTACCACCAATCAGCTTAGCTCAGCTGCCCTTTCCAGCCTGTCAGTTGTAGATTCAGCCTTCGTTTGATATTGCAACCTTTCATGTTGTGAATTACATACACACATTTGGTAATGGCCGATGGAGTAGCAATTAGCATCAAATTACAATCGCTGTTTGAGTTGAGTTAATGGAGCGCAACAAAAATTGGAATTACCTGTGATTAAACACCACCCTGTCCCTGAATGACCATACGGTATAGTGTAAAGTTAAAGGTGTTATTTGTGATATCAAACGCACACAGTATGATGGATCACATCTAGTAAGATGACAATTATAGAGCAGAGATGACATTTGGTGGGATGTTGTTAGACGTTTCTCCAGAGGTATTATCTTGAATTGAATTTACATGCAGGGTTCCGAGAGAGAGAGAGAGAGAGAGAACGAGAGCGCGCAAGAGAGAGACAGAGAGACAGAGAGAGAGAGAGAAAGAGATAGACTGTTTTAATTGGATATTTGGCCCCTCTGGATGTGGACTGAACCATGGAACAGCATCATTATAATCTCTCATCAGGTTCTAATTTGAACCCTGAATGCCCACTCCCCACTGTGCTCCATACACTTGAAAGTGCATGCCTTCTGCTTAAATCTTTTTTACTTAATTTTTAAAGATAATAGTAACACTGAGTTTTTGAGGATAGCTGATCATTCCTAATGCAGTCTGCACAGATTTCTTTTCGCAAAACATCTTTCTTCACGTGTGTCTGGCTCCAGAGCTGTGGGGTCTGGATTTTTGGTTGAGAGCCGACTGCTGCCCCCCATGTTCCTGCTTGACACCCGTTGCTACAATTATTATTATTATAATTAGTCCAATTATTATTATGATTAATTGTGTTATCATTATAAGTACTATTATGATTATTATATAGTACTATTATGATTTTCTTCCTGTACTACTACCCCCCCAATCCCCCACCCCAACTGATCGAGGCAGATGGCCACCCACCCTGAGCCACGGTTCTGTTCAAGGTTTCTACCTGCTAAAAGTTTTTTTTTCTTTGTCTGTGTTAATAATATTCCAGTGAGTATGGTCTAGACCTGCTCTATATGACAAGTGCAATAACATAACCATTGTTATTGATTTAGTGCTATATAAATAATATTAAATTGAAACAAATCTTGCTGTAACAGGTTAAACATGCTTTACAGTGTCCATAAATGTGCCTTCTGAATCGAATCATTTTGCCACATCAGCTTTCAGGAGAAGCAGATTTGATGCACATGCTGAACTTTGGCACCAGCAAACAGCGTGCCCAGGCCCACATGGTCCCTCCACATGTGCATAAACAATTGAGTTTCACCCAGCACTTGTCCTACTTATTGTCAAACCACCGAGCTGTGAGGATGTTTTTGGCTGCTGGTTGCAGACGGTTCAGACTTACTCAGGGCCCCTCAGGCTGTGAGAACATAGCTCAGATGAACCCTGTCAACTCCATTACCTGCTGATGTGAAACAACCTATTGACCTTTGAATGAATAGGCGGGTTTAAACCCAGCATATCACTATAAACCCCATCAGGAATGGGCTTCAAACTGGGGGGGGGGNCAACAGCAGTGATGCCATACTGAAAATAACAGATGACAGTCCATTAAGAGTCTAAACATTCTGGTCATGTCTGATGTTCACTGCTTCTGTGTTTCCATATGCATCTCTGAGCGTCAGTTTTATTCTGTGAGCTCATTGCAAATTGAGTTTTTATCAACTTGGTGATGAGGCAGAATGCAGACAGCTTTTTCAAATCAATATGCTATAGGTCAGCCAAGAGCCTTGTATCACTACAATCGATACTTGCACATCAAAGGAATATGCCATTGTACACACTTAACAAGTGCAAAAAGGCCAAACCCTGGAGGATCAACCTAATAAGTAGGTCAGAAAAACACTCCAATTGGGTCAAATGATAATGTGCTTCTGGATAAGATTCCTCCT
Organism: Lepomis gibbosus; assembly: GCA_029875015.1. Classification (NCBI taxonomy): domain Eukaryota; kingdom Metazoa; phylum Chordata; class Actinopteri; order Centrarchiformes; family Centrarchidae; genus Lepomis; species Lepomis gibbosus. The sequence goes on from JAPMOB010251312.1 coordinate 7,524, forward strand.
AGAAATGCTGTGCATGTGTGTGCAATCATTTATGTTTAACAATGCACTTGTTATGATCAATGTTTGAAAACCCCTTTTGCATTACTATTGATTGAAAGAAAGTAGCAAATGCCCCTCTGCAAGGTAACCACCTCATTCTGTATTAAATCTGTTATTTTTCACCATTCAGCATTTCTTTGCAGGAATATATGTAGAAATTAATCTACTCAGCTGAATAAGTGCAGTATTATAAACCTGCATGTGTCTTTGCTAGTCAAGCAAGTCAACATAACTGACTAATGTCATCGCCCATGAAGCAGCAGGTTGTTTTGCTAAACGTAAGGTGTTGTAAGGAGCCAGGGGATTCAGAAATGATTATGATATGTGTTTTGTCTGCTTGGACAGTCCAAACAGCTGATCATCAGTGACTGATAGTAGGTAATCACACTGAAATCTTATCAGAGTGCTGTGTGTTGCAGATGCTGTAGGCCTGCTCTGTTATCTGTACACAGCACAGGAGAGCAGCGCATTTGTTCTCCTACTCCGTCTCTCTGTGCACCCTGGGCACGGAGATAATTTCACTTTCCTTTCAGGATTTGTAAGCATCGAAGTTTTAGACCTGTGTAGGTGTACATGTTAACATTTGATCTTATATTGTAACTGTGAGGTTTCATGCCTGAGAGGCACGGTGAGATAAGGATGCTCTTGAACATGTTGAGATACAGTATCTCTCAATGAGGGCAGCTGCATCGATCTGTTCATTTCAAATACAAAATAAGATTAGTAAGATTAAAACAAGCTCTGTGGGGCCACTTCTTCAAAGCCTGATGTGAAGTAGTGATAAGGAACTGTGTAATAACTTGGTGACCACAAATTATTTATCAGAGGTGGAATATAATTTACCTTACCATTAATTAACTACTTCTTTTCTGTGCATGACAAGTTTTGTTTGAACAGACATATTGTTTGGGTGTTTTTTTGTTTTTTTTAAGTCTGCGCCTTTTCTTACTCCTACTATTTCTCGTTTTACAAAGGTTAATTGTATTTTTGTACCATGGGATTTGTCATTTGCATTTCTTGTATCATTAGTGGTATTTTAGGAGCCAAAACAGCAGCTGTTCTGAAAAGTAGTTTTGTGACAAACATATAACAGTACACATTTTTTACAGGATGAATATTTGTTAAAAATATTAGCAGAGCACTTTTTTGACTTGCACCATTCACATGAATTTGACTGCAGGACTGTTTGGACAGTCTGTATATTTGCCCTGAAAAGCCAATTTACCAACTGAATGAACGTTAGTAGTAAGTACAAATGGACTGTGTATGTGAGAGTAGATTGACAATCAAGTTGAAATGTTTTTATCAAGGTTTTTGTGCAGACAACTCTCGAGTCTAGACCCACTACCCCCTTACGTATTTCCATTCCATGATTTTTTGCAACCAGCGGCACCGGACATGACCATATTTGGTGGAGATGGTGGAGCTAGCTAGTTTGCTTAGCTAGGTGCCTCTGTATTTCATGTTAACTGTCATTTTAACAGGGCAGACAATTTTGTCTAGCGAACAACAGTCTTAAAACTAAATGAACAGAAAGAGAAAGTGAACAGCCAGTTCCTAATAAGCTTTTTCAACGGCGCTTGTTAAATTTACACAGTGTCGTGGTTACAAGTCACTCTAGCCTGAGTGACAAGTCGCCATGGTAACAACTTGTCAATTATAGATAATCCCGCCCTGACGCGTGCTCTGCTTAATGGTCTATTTTCCTCTAAACGGGGCAACAATTTACAAAATGAACATCATGTTGTATTGAAGACATGAAACTAGGAATTGAGACCTTAACCTCATTAGGAAAGTGTTTACTGAGGTAATAAATTAGATGAGAAGTAGGATCATTTTACCATTATTTCTGGAGCTGGACTTCTTTTTGCAACCAGCGGACTTGCCCCCTGCTGGCAGTAAGAGAGAATGCAGGTTTAAGGGAGTTCCGCGTTGGCATCAGTTTGCTGACCATAAGTTTCCTGCTTGGTCTGTGCTAAATTTCACGGCAATCCATCCAATAATTGATAGTTCAGTCTCGACAAAAGTGGTGGACTGAGTGACTGACGTTGCCATCCCCTTGGCTACACATATATATATATGTTATAACATTATTTTCTATTTGTATATATATATACATATATACATATATACATATGTATATGTATATATACATATGTATATATTGCTTATCTAATTTGGCTGATATGTTTAGGTGTTCATAAAGGATGAAAATATTTGTAAACGCTTCCTTACAAAACTAAGAATTACTTTAACTTCCTTTCTCCCCCACATCATATTTAACACAATTACCACTTTTCTTTTCTGTCTTTTTGGCTCTAAGAAGATAAATAAAAGTCACACATAATGAGACAAAGTCTTGTGACAGTAAGATTATGGCCAAGCTGAGTGGAAAACTATTCTATGAGCTGATTCAAACAAAACCTCAAAATCTAAAACAAATCAAAAAAGATACAAAAAATATATTTATGGAACAAGGTTTCACTATTTTACTAGCCAGTCATGTTTGCTTCTTTCAGTGCTCCATTCTGCCCTTTCAAGGTGTGACAGTGTGTGTTCGAGTGAGATGAAAGAAGAGTTCAGGGAACATCCACACAGATTGGATTACACCAGAAGAGACAGAAATCTATAGAGTGATAAAGGAGTGACGCATTGTTTAGATTTCTCTTCTTGCTTTCATTGGTGATTGTGAAGTTAACTGTCCTTGGATCTCGTTGCTCAAAGAATCCAAGTGGTTATGCACGCACAAGGTTGCTTTTAGCACACACTCCATCAAATACGATCAATCACAGGTCCTCAAACATTCTAAGCAGGCAGGAAGGATGGAGTTTCAAAATGATAGGGTTGTGCCAGGAAAAAAACCCAATAGATTGGGATTTCAGGATTTCAGCAGCTCTGTGTCCAGGCTTGTGTCATAGATTTTCAATTAGGCTATGGCCATTGTGACTTATAGTATATGGCTTTAGTGCATCGTGAAATGTCAGTCGTGCAGTGCAGCTCCTGGACTTGGGCTTTTAAAGCTTCTATGGCAGCTAAGGATACCATTGCCATGGTGTTGCATCCATAGCAACACCATGGCAATGGTATGTGGCCCTTATGCCAGGAGAAATGTTATAATTAGGGTATCCAGAAAATTTGATTCAGTAGCACCTGACACATGGCTGCCAGTGTTACCTGTGAGAGCTCTGCAGAGGCTTTATAATGGACTCCCATCGCTCCTGAAACTGCCCTGCATACTGTCTCCTTGCTTTATTAGCCTTTCTCCCAGCTAGTTTTACTCATGCTAAAGCTTGTGAATCAGTGGATAAAGGTGAAATAGATACAACGCAGATCAATGCACCTATGTACTCATCTGCAATCAACAGTTAGAACATCCTTTTTGTTAGTGCAGGTTTAGTCATTTAAACACCACTAAAATTAAAAAATAAAGGTCTTGGAGTGAATACACAATGCCCTGTCAACCTGAGATGATCATTATCCTGCATTGTTTGATTGGTCCCTTAAAAATGTTATGTGAATAAAAAAATACGGTTACTGCCCAGTTTTAGAAGCACCTTAATAATCTGGTGTATGAGACCCTAAGGATAACCCTTCTACTTTAATGGTGTTGTTAGCAGTCTGTTGAAATCCTCAGCCAATACTCCAGGTTGCAAAAGGCTAAGGTATATGTAATTTAATGTAGTACATTCCTATTCTAATGCCTTTGGTTACACAAAGTCTCTGAACATCTAGATTGGCAGACACACCCTGCAGCATCGCTCGTGGGAATTATTGATTCCTTAAACCAACCCAGAGATAACTGAAAATTAACATATCTGGTTAATTACCTTAATCAGTCAGCGCTCATTTATCAGCCTGATGTCTAAATTACTTTTTGTAATTTAGGTAAATTCATTTTAATTGCCCTTTAACCCTTAATGCTGTATAGCATCCCATAGCTAACCCATTGCATCACATGAAATTAGCACAACATCTCAGTTTGTTGCAAATTTTGTATATTGTTAGGCTAATTTTTAGCATAATGTCTTATATTTAGCATGTTTTTCCTGTATTACACACACTCCTGGATTTGGGATCTCCTCATACTTTGGGTTTATATGAGAAGATAATTACTTTTTAACAATGTGCTTTCAGTGTGGGCCTCCCCACATGCCCAGCGGCAATCTTGCCCGGCTGTTTCTGGCTGCTTTTCCTCTGAGCTCTCATACGCCAAACCCTGAAGATGGCCTGGAAGAAGACTAATTAGTCCATGAGTGGCACTGGTGGTCCAAGAGGATTTTGGTGCTTGGGAGAAATGTTTACCCAATTTTAGATTAATTTAGCCGTGCATTGCCAATATTTCTATTAGAACAACATAAGAGGTATGGCAAAACGGAACGACATTACTATGTTCTTCAAAGTCTCATCACCAGATAAATTAAATCCATCAGTCTTTTGATCTTTTGGATGATCTACTGTTTTCAGCTAAGAACATGGGTGGAGATCAATGTAACATGAAACAATGGGAGCTGACAGCTTTTATGGACAGATACATGCCATGCACTCAACCCTGATGGCTCGCAGCTCTAAATGCATATTGTGTGACCCACAGTACGTCTAATCAGAGAGCATAAAGGCATGAAATAAAGCTGTTATCTGACAATGAGACTCATTTCTCAAAGGCATTAACACTTGCGCGACACTTTTTCTGTTTAAGATTCAAGGAACACTGAGGGAGACTGTGCAAAAAGAAGTTGCTTTTGAAGTGAGGACATGTGGAATAAAATCATCTGATGAATAAATGTTTCCTTTGAGCTGATCGACACTGTTTAAAATCTAACTCACCCACTTGATTTGGTTAAAAAAAAAGCTGTCTTTTGCATAAGAAAAAAACTTTGAGATAATCCAACAATGAAAACTGCCTTATCGGCATTTGTTATTCTCACATCTTAATGGATTGTGTGCAGGGTTGTCACCAAAATTCTATAGAGCTCAACAGATAAAATAATAATCACTTCTCTTATCTATAGATAAGAGAAATGAAGCAGTCTGATTTAAACAGTACAGACTTGCATGTTTTTAATTATTTAATATGTGTAATTTCTGTTTTATTTAACATCAAGAAGTGTTTGACAGATGTGTATAGGCTGAACATAAAACACACCATACATTCAATTTTCTTTGCAACATGATAAGGAATCACTGTGGAATGGCAAGGATATTAACACAGTAAAAATAAGATCTTCCAAAGTAGGACTTTTGGGAAAAATCTACATATCCTTTGATTGGAAATTGATTCTAAAAGGCTTTTCATGTCTAAACAATCTTCTCTTTGACAACTTTGTTCCCATCTCACTTCTGCCCATGCCTGGTTTGAATAATGAATGTGTTGTTCTCCGTTGATGACAGCCTCATCAATGAAAAGCAGCATTTTGTTTTTGTCTTGGAGTAGATGTGCGTGAGCCAAACTGTCAGTACTGGGTGCAGAGTTTAAGGTCGGGGAGATGTTTGAGTGTAGAGCAGCGGTGTTGGCACAACGAGGGCAGCATCTTTCCTATTGACAAGGATTATTTCTGTCAACAGCAGCACTCATGGGCCTATCTAAAAGCCATGCTAATAAATGTCCGTCACTGTGGCTATCCATCACCACTACCCAGTAACAAAGTGCTTACTGCACCATTGCTGAATTAAAGTAAACAAGCTTGTCTGGCTGGGAGATGCATGTAAATGAGAGGCAATAGATAGTCTGTGCATAAAAAGGGATTTATTAGAAAAGGTGTTTGGAACCTTAAGTGCCCTCTGCTCACACACACATGCAAAATGCATGCATACAAATATCGGTGCATGCTCACACATGCACAATCATAGACTTTCATGCAAATTTGCAGACCTCACACAGTTATCATTATAGCTATTTTGAGCACTTTGATTGCGTTAATTACAGTTAATTGGCTGCCTCGCTCAGTCGATCCATCATTACCAGTTATTTGTTTGTAACCAGATTCAAAGAGTTTTCTGAAGTTACTGTGGCTTGCCAGGGATTGTGCTCCTTCAGCATGTTATGTGTAAAGGCTTTCGAAAGTTTCAGCATTGTTCAGGCAGCAGAGTGGCTCCATGTAATCACAAATGGCTGGGTTATTGTTTTACTGACAGAAACGCTCAGATTTCCAGATTTGTGCATTAAACATGCAGCCTAATAAAATATTAAGGTGCACTGCAGATGGCATACCGTCTGAACCTAAAAAATAGATTCAGGTTTTTTTCTCTTTTTCCTCGCTGCGTACTTCAACACTGGCATGAGCTATAAAAGTACCTTGTGGTTGGTTTCCTTCTTTTGTTTGCTTATATGGTTAAGAAACTTTACAGAGAACCAGCAGAAATTATTTGTTAATATTTGTGAATATGTGGCCAGTGTCAGCTGTGGAAAATCTGAGTGATGATTGGTATAGTGCAATTGCTCTAACCGAGTACCATTTTTCCTCTGAGATATGTTAAGAGATAGACAGCTGGATACATTAGCAGAATGTACCCTCGAGTGACATCCGAGACAGAGTACCTTGCCCTCTTTCACTCAATCAGTCAGCTAACATGTCCCCATGGCAGATCAGTGTGCCTAACTATAAATCTAAACTCTAGCTCAAATGTTAGCTTCACAATTTGAAGCTAAGTACATGAGCGTCGATTCAAAAATCTGCAGCTTATGGTTGCATCTTTTTGTTTCCTTCTCTGTGGAGCTGTGACATTCTGCTACACTGGCAGAGACATTTTTCAACAGTAAAACACCAACTAAAATGCATATGCAGCTCTCATGAGCTTTTCTTTGTATTGAATTCAATAGCGAGTTATTTTTGTCCAGCCCAGCATGACTGTTGCTTCCTTACAGTCTGCCCAGATGAACGTCACTGTGCATGTTACTCGAGTTGTGTTCAGACCAAGTTTGCAGGAGCTCCTTTGCTGTTGGCGTAAGAGCAGATCTCCACCCGGTACAGCCCCTCATTCTGGATGAATGATCTACGCTCCCAACTGCCTGGCTCCCTCCATCAAACCTGGCCAACACTCATAATAAATGATAGTGGGGGACAATGCCCTATTTTCACGGCAGAGTCATCCGTCATGCCAGGCCAGACAAAGCCCCCAGAGTTTCATCATTTTCAACTATTGCTCACACCAAAGTAACAGAAAAGAAACCCTCATCTGCTCAGTAATGGCTTTGGGAAGCCTTGAAAACCTGTTTAAAAGTATTGAAAAAATCAAAAGCATTGTGTCTTTTGGGGTCCACCTGGAGTTTGAGGTACAATCTGCTTTGAAGATCAGTCTCATTTAATGAATTTGATGCAACCATCAATATTTCTATTTTTCCTTTGTGAGGAGCTATTTGTCTCCCCTTCTGGTCAATATCCTTTTACACTGGTTCTACATTCAATTTAATGTGTAAAGTGCTTAATTAACCCCTAGATTATATAAGGTGGCATGCCAAGGCAGACTCCTGATGCTTCATGTCAATTTGCAGGTTAATCAGGTCACCTTCTATCATCTGCCAAAGCAGCAGAGGTCCTTTGGTCGTAATTGTACACCAGAGGCAGCCTCGACAGATTGCAGCTCAAACCCATCTCATCTCTGCCCATATATGGTATAGTTACATTTCTTTAATGGGACTATATTATAGGATTAGATCAGAAAAAGCAGCAGTTCATCAAACTGGGAGCTTCTCTTGTCTCTGCTCTTCTCTTCAAAGCTGTGTCAAGCAACATGACAGGAACGGTCAAAGAATATATTTTAGATTTAGACATGTGTGAATAATCTATTTTAAAAAAATAAATGTAGTGGCTTATCTGTCTCTATCATACATCTGGATGCTTATCCATCAAAAGGTGTTTTTTCCCCATAAATTCTTCCTAAAATCTGGTCCCGTTTCACAGGAAGAATACCTACGGGATCCAGGGATTTGCAGCTGGTGTGCACCTGTACATTCATATACTGAAGAATATCTTCCAAACAGAAACAAAGACCCCTTCTCCAGTTTAATTAATCCTTGCATGCACCTGGCATGAGTCAGACCTTAAATTGTCATTACTACAGCAATAAACTGGATCATCATTTCACCTACAGTGATTTCTTACAAATACTTACACCTAAAAACACGCTAAAATGAATGTATGCAACAGATTCCTTGTCTGCCACTGTATGTACACTGCATGCACTATTATTAGGCAACTAAGTGTTCAGAATGAATAATTATTTCTATGCACATTTTCCAACTCCAAACTACATAAACCTGAATGCTTATTGGAGTTAATCATGTATTTGTGTAATGAGGGTGAGTGATTGACACCTTGTCTCAACGTGTGTGATTAGGCAGCTTCATTACAGGTAAAATGGGCCAAAAAAGAGATTTAACTGACACTGAAAAGTCAAAAATTGTAAAATACCATTCAGACGGACGCAGCACTCTTGAAATAGCTAAACTTTTGCACATGGATAAGGCCCAATATAACTGCAAAAGATATGAGTAGGAATAAATGTGAAGTTACCAGGAACCCATTATGCTCTAGTGCCACTATATTTCAGAACCGCAACCTACCTGGAGTGTCCAGAAGTACGGTGGCAAGTGCTCAGAGAGATGGCCAAGGTCAGGAAGGCTGAAACACAACCCCCAAGATTCACAAGTTGAAGTGTCAAAATTGGGGAAAGAAATAGCTGAAGACAGATTTTTGAAAGGTTTTATGGACAAATGAAATGAGAGTGACACTTGATTGACCAGATGGACGGGTCCGTGGCTGGATCACTGATGGACACACGACACCACTTCAACTAAGGCGTCAGCAACGTGGAGGAGAGGCACTGTTATGGGCAGATATCATTAGGGATGAGATAGTTGGATCTTTTCGGGTTGAAGATGGACTGAAAGTCAATCCCAAACCTACTGCCAGTTTCTGTAAGATACCTTTCTTCAAGCAGTGGTACAGGACGAAGCCCTCAGTCATGATCTTTATGTAGGACAATGCTCCATCACATGCATCCAAGCACTCCACTGCTTGGCTAGCCAGCAAAGGCCTCAAAGATGCCAAAATAATGACCTTGCCCCTTTCCTCACCTGACTTGAATCCTATAAAGAAGTTGTGGGCCCTTCTCAAATGTGAGCTTTATGGTCAGGGATGACAATGCACCTCACCTTGTAATTTTGTGTTGTTACACTTTAAAAACTGAGAATAAACAAGTAATTTGATAGCAATTATTTTGGTAACTTAGTTGCCTAATAATTCTGCACATTTATATACCTTTGTTAAACATTCAGGTTTGAGATTCAATTATATTTTGGATTGACTGAGAGCACTGTGTTTGTTCAACGATAAAATATATCCTGTAGAATACAATTTGCCTAAACTGGCAGTGTAGTAATAATCTCAGGTCAGCAATGTAAAAATGCCCAGATGTTCCCTCATAACCACTTGGATGTTAAACAGGACTGAATCATTCTGAATGAATGGCATTGTGTTATTTTTACACTGGTCTGGCTCACAGGAAGTAGGCTGTGGGCATAAGCCTGCCATCAGCCGACTATTTCAGCTGGAATTCCCCTCCTCTTCCACTATCTTCAACACTATTTTGCAAGGGCGCCATCGCTGCATCCTGGGCTTTGTGCCACCCAAGATGATTGTGATTAGTTTAAAAGAATACAAACAAGCCAGAATTTTCCCCCTATACTAGAACAATAACGAGATCAGTCAGATCTTTCTGCAGTGCTGACACCACACCAAAACAATGCGTGTAAAGAGGATTTTTAATCCAACAAAGATAAAATCATGTAATTTGAACTATTCTAAAATATTACATAACTTACCAAATCTAAAAGTATGTCAAAACTTTTGGATAAGTAAGAATTAATTTTTCAATGAATTACTTTCTTTTTTGTGTATAAAAATGTGTGGCACATTTTTGCCTTTTACTCTTTATAATATTTTTACAGTTTGTGGTTGCAGTTATGGTTAGACAAGATGGCTGAACAGCAGATATTGCATGTATCTAGTAAGCTGTTTTCATTCTTGAGAAAATAAAGGATTTAATGGGTGACCAGTGCGGAGAGTGATGGAGGCCTAATGCATTTCACAGTCCATTTCACCTGCTTGAGTACATCCATTGACAACACCAAACCATTTTTTATCAATATGATATTTCATGATGAGTGTGACATTTGATCTCAGACAAAAGCACGCACACTCACACAGACACACAACCACACACAATATTTAAAGGATCATTTTCATACTGCATAATGCAAAACATGAATAATCACACCAGCTAACATTTGACAAAAACCATAAGTGCAATCTTTGTGTGCAATCTGACAAAAGTCTGGCTCTTTCAGCGCCCTCCTCCTCCCCCTCCACCACACACTTCAACCTGTTCTCCAGGTGATAGATACTATTTACATGGCAGAGGAAGTGCTGTGAATGCTATGAGTAAGGCACCTGGGCGCTGGCAGGCAAAGACAGAGTGCCTTGAGATAGAAATGTAACAGCACTATCTATCTGGGTTATTAGAGTCCCCCCTCAGGATCCTTTTCAACAGAACAGTGGCCATTATGTAGGCCACAGAGAAACAATGCAAGAAAAAAAGTCTGGCTGTGGTAACACAGCAGAGGAATTAACTCTGGAGCCCCGAACCCTTTGCATTCCTCCCTACTCCCCCATCTTCACCAGATAGCATAATGAGAGAATGTGCAAAGAGTCAGAGTGTTTGACAAATCAATATATCAGCACCTTTTATACAAGTAGATACACCATCATGGCAAACACATGGTGAGTCGTTATTACTCCAGTCTTGATTGGGATTGGGTTTTCTGAAAACCAAGGTAAACTTTGAATCTGTAGAGTCAATTTTTTTCCACTGGCAAACTAACCAGGTGATCGTTTTTGTGATTCAGAATTGTAACGTGCAATTGATGCTAAGGAAGAGGTTGGCATGAACTGAAAAGAGACAGCAAGAAAAAATTGGAAAGAAGCATCAACAAAATGAATGTGTGTTTCTGCTAATGTTTGCATGACGTATTGGACTGAGACAGCAGCTGAAATTCTGTAATTGATCATGTTGCAGCCTTCCTGGCTCTTGCTTTGAATGTTCAAAAGGATTAGTCATCAGGTTGATGGATTAAAGCAAGGTGGGAGGGAAAGGAGGGGCCTGCGAGGAACAGAAAGAAATGAAACGTGTGGTGTGCACTAATCCTCAGTTGGTTTTGGCTGTGCAATATAATGGCACATAGCTAATGTAAGAGTAATTGTGTGCATGTTCCCATGCTAGCTGGCCTTGCCCCCAGCGTTTTTCTCTTTCCCCAGCTCCTTACTGTTTACTTTTGACTATTGAATTAGCGGGTTAAAAATCTCATTATGTAGCCTCCCTCTGCCCTGCACTCCCAGGTTTGCACACCTCCTTTTAATCACATGGTTTGGGTGGTTCATATAAAGAGTCTCCACAGTGACTTCAGCAGCCTTAACTCATCTGCAATGCAATTACAGACACGCCGGTTAATGAAATAAACGTGTAGAACAAGCTAATGTGTGGCTTTTCCACACACAAACCAACAAACACACACACACACACAGTAGGCAGATATTGGCAAACACATGATCACACACTACAACACCATTATGTATGTGGTTGTACACACACACACACATGTGCATGCACAAACAAGTCAGCAAAGCAATGCTTAGACAGGGAAGTCATTAAGGGAGCATTTAATTAAGGCCGGGAATAAGGCCAGTGTTGGAAGGACAAAAATATTCTAATAAAGTGTGGGTGTGTGTTGCACGAGGATCCCTCAGTACTCTCATATATCAGGGCCGGGCCGTGAAGACCACAGCTCAATTTTGTAACCTGGCTATTTCTATGCAGATTAAAAGCTCATTCATCAATTCCCCTACTCTCTGCTTATGATTACCTGTGGCTTCTCCTCTGTTCTCCTTTCGCCTCTCCTGCTGGTGCTCCCTTTGGGCTTTATGATACCCCAGAAGCAAATGTGCACCCATTTCCTTAATTAAATCAATCTACAGGGGGCCAACAGGTGTATCCACTCACCTTTGCTGTGACTCACTCGGGTCAATGCACTCAGTCTGACCTTGATCATGCTAATCTGTCGCACTGTACCTGCTGGACCGACAGACAGACACAGAGCAAATGGAGTCAGGTGTCAGGTGATGACAAAGAGGGTCATAGAGGACCCCTCTACCAGGGCAGTGTGTAAGAAGAGCTGACGGTGAGACAAACCTCTGAAATGTACTCACCTCCAGGACCATAGTGTGCACCACAGCCATTACACTACAATCAGATTGGCTTTGTTAATTAGGTTAGCACATTTGATCCATATATGCATATATGGATGAACATGATATGGACAGTTTTGGCAAAATCTGGTTTATTAAACTACTTCTGGCAAAAGATGTCAGCACAGCATATATATTAATCCATTAACTTACATCCATTCGAGTGGACTACAACTGTTGTTGGCCAACAAAAATCGCCAAGTTTAACATTTTTATGCTTTTATTGTATAGGTGCTGGTCATATGATTAGAATATCATCAAAAAGTTGATTTATTTCAGTAACTCCATTTAAAAAGTGAAACTTGGATATTATATGCATTTATTACACACAGACTGATATTTCAATTTTTTATTTCATTTAATTGTGAAGATTAAAACTTACAACTATCCCAATCCCAAATTCTGTATCTCTGAAAATTTGAATATTACTTAA
>JAPMOB010251313.1:0-38114 GCA_029875015.1 Lepomis gibbosus
AAAAAGCAACCATTCATACAGCAAAGTGTATCTAGGCTACATGATAGATCAATCCACAACAAAGTCAAAGTAAATTAGCCTATAACAAGCAATAATCAAAACATACCCAATTGATCCGATCCTTATTGTCAACTCAGTGTTGGGCAAGTTACTCAGAAATAATAAAGTTATTACCTACTAGTTACTTTGCATATACCCTACTCCCTACTCTACTTACTACTGGGTGATATAATATCTCTCCTGATGAGTCCAAGCAGTACTGGCAACAGCGGCCAGAGTTTCTTTCTGAGTTTCACGTTGCTGTATTGCTTTAGCTGATGCTTCAATTAGCCTAAGTACAAAGTAGAATTGTTTGCGGTTAAAACCTTTTTGCTTACAAAAAGTTTACAACGGACGACAATGTTCTTTGCATCTTAGACTGTGACACAATAATGGCAATAACGTTACTTACAGCTGTCAAACAGCTTTCTCCAGTCCTCTTTTAGCTTCTTGGCTAAGAGCTGACTGAACAACAGATGGTCCGGTGCCGCCGAGCTGCAGCGCGGTCGGGCATTCAGGGTTACTTAGATTAGTAACTGTTACAATATCTAACTGTTTTGGAAATAGTTAACCGTTTCATTACTCTTTACTGGGAAAAGTAATATTGCAGTATTGATGCACAACATGTTACGTACCACTGATGCGCGAGGGCGACTGTGCTACACACTGCGCAGGTGTAAAATTGGCAGCTGAACGCAAACGAACATCCTTGTTGATAGTTGGAAAGGAAGAAAGTTTTACACATCAGCCTATATAGATGTCCTCAAACCCTTTCCATTTCACTCGGACAGCTCCTGTACTCCTGTGTATTACAGATCTGCTTGATTCACGTGGGTCATACAGGTCGGAGAACAGGAGTTCCGGATTAATCCGGAGACTCACATCCCTGTGTCTTAAATGCTAAAACCTGCTACAGTAGTTTCAATTTTCCCTCACCAGTATGAAAAGTTTGTATTTTTCTTGAATGACCTGTTCACAAGAACGTGTCAACACACAGGCAGGCAGGCACCAACATGACAACTTAAAGGAGGGCAGAGTTGCTAGTCAAGAAATGAGGTTTCTTTAAATAGATATAGTGAGAAATTATATTTACTTAATTATTCAGTAAAATCATATGTCTTTGTGAATATTATTTTTACTTGTTCATTAACGAACAACATCAAGAAATGAAGTGCTGCATGATGTCTCATACTCCTGTAATACATCCATCTTTTCCATCTTGGGAGGGTTGGCTCATCTGGACCAACATACCAAAGAAAATGAAGAACATCTCAAACACTATCACATCTAGTGCATCGCGTCTGACCACTGACAGATAACAGAACAATGTAAACTCACTGTTTCTGCACCATAGTCCATTATAAACCACATAATACATGAGGTTTACAAAGGCATTGCCAGGTGAGGATCAAGGCTCCTCTCGCTTTGTTTAATTAGATAAGCAATCTGCGAATCTTACCAAAATGTCTTTTTTAATTTTTTGAAACACAGCGGAAAAACATAGTACTGACAGCCATAATTTCAGCTTGTGGTAAAACAGTGCAACATTTTTAACGGTCATTCAGCATGTGAAAGTACAAATTACACATTTGTGTGCACAGTGGGGAAGCAATATCCAAAAAACACCTTTTTTTAATACAAATTCAGAAAGTATTCATTATTGGTCACTTGATAGGCACACAGTCTTGTTATATTAGCCGTATATTCTCGCTGGAAAAGAACAACAATACAACTCCATATTTTTTCTACCTGGGCAGTAAAAGTTTAACCGTCTGATCTGAGCTTTCAGCTGTAAGCTATCGTTTTATTGCCAATTGCCAATTAGTGATCAGCTGATTTTCTTCTAACTGACAAGGCTAAAACAAAGGCTGGAGAGAGACAGTAACTACAAGAAATTAATCCAACTACATTTTTCACACCACAAGCCAAAGCACAGCGCTGGAAAATAAACCAATGCAACTAACCTTACACGATTTTAGCTGGCTGATGCTTCCACGCTCTAATGTTAGGGTTTTATTTAGGGATGTCCCGATCAGGTTTTTTTGGCCTCGAGTCCGAGTCCAAGTCATTTGATTTTGAGTATCTACCGATACCGAGTCCCGATCCGATACTTCTATAATCCTTAAAAAAAGAATAAGGAAGAGCGGAAAAACAGATCGAGGATGTTCCTTACTTTTTTATTGTGTTATTGTGTTCTGTGACATCATGCGCATACCCTCCATAGCATCTTTGAAACAAAGTGATGTCATGCCGCACGCGTTGCTGTTTCTGTGTGGGGTCTAACTCCGTGCCCCCGCATAACTATAGATGTGTTAAAAAATAATGAGAATATAATATACATTTACATCCGAGTCCTGATTGGGAGGTAACGTCCGATTCCGATCGAGTCTGAAACAACGTGATCGGGCCCGATTTCCGATCTCGTGATCGGATCTGGACATCCCTAGTTTTATTGGCAATTAACGTTACTGATCAGCTGATGTCTTGCTAACACCGGCAAAGCCCAAACCCACAGGCTGGAGAATAGGTGAGCGACTTAATGCAACTACATATTTCACACCACTGACCGGGGAACCACCTCATGTCTCTCAGTGACTTTAGCCAGCTTCAAGCTAAAGCTATCATACAACAGCTTTCATTTGCATCGCTAAAGTCTGACAAACTTAAGTTAAATACCTGTCCAGCAGAAAACAGACAATTTCAGCACCGCTTTGAAAACATCTTTCCCACATTATAGACTTCCATCTGGTAAAATCCACATCTTTGATTACTGCTGTCAGCTGTTTGTATCTGTCCCGACTCCTCTGGCTTCATGGTATAAAGACCCACAGGCTGAGGGCTCTCGTGCTAAATAACTTGTGTGCTCCTTCATTTTCCAAACGTCACTTCTCTTCTTACTTCTAATAAACCACAAGACTACTCAGAGACGGTATATTAATATTATTATTATTCCCTCTTCTTCTTGATGTATGTATTCAGTATAGTGACAGGCGTCGACACTGCCTGAATTATACAAGCAGAAGAAGAATGCCGTATAGACGAAACGTGCTCTGTAGCGCTGTTTGTCTGTTGTCGGCTACAGTACAAACATGACGACAAAATACAGCGACCTCCATAGGAGGAGGTGCCCGTGGTTATGTAGATAAAAATGGATCATTCTAAGGTAATAAAAACATAACGGTTCAATATGTAAGGGTTTATACACCACTGAAAAAATAGTTGGATTTTATGTCGCATTTCTGTCAATAGATCCTCAGAAATATTACACATGGAACGTTTAATTTCCTAAAAACCATGTAGCTTGGTGAACACACAGTGGAAACCGGCTTTAGTGTGACGTGACAGCAGCCGATAGAACCTACCTGTGAAGATGGGAGACACAGAGGGCATGAAGAAAGTGAAGGAGCTACACGAGACTGGAGAAAATGGAGATGAAGATGGAGAGGCGTGAGCTGAAAATGAAATGTGTACAAGGTGTAAAGGTCAACAGACATGACTTTGAACTGCAGAGGATGAAAATGAGGATAACATGATAGTATGTGGCGTGAAGGAGGGAACACAAGGCTGCACATAAGCAGCTGGTGGGAATCTCACTGTAATTACCACAAATGGACGTCACTGTGTTGATCTAACAGTGTTTATTAGATCAGAAGGCACGAACTCCCAGAGGAATCAACTCTTTCCCTCTGCTCTCTACACCTCTCTGATGAGCGATGGGACCATTCATACAAAATGCATGTGAGCAGTGAATAATTTATCATGCTTTTTATTTCCCTCTCATACAGAGGAGATGTGAGTTTAAAAAACCATGAGCTGAGCTGGTTCAGGTGCAGAGTCCATCAAAACGATGTCCCAGTTACTGCAAAATTGACTCCTGCAAAACCTGAACAATCTAAAACGTGGCTATGCAGGAAATCAACCTTGGTACATAACAAATGTTCCATCCCATAATCCTACCTGTCAACAAGTGAACAACATTCATTTTCATATTATTTGCCTATAGTGACTGTTTAGGCTGGTCCTTTATGCTTTTATCCAAGTAAACATTCAGTTGACAAATGTGATTATAAACAAAATAAATTCAAATAAACTGATAAAGAGCGAGAGGATGAGCTGAATGATAAATGATGTCTAGACAGGTACTACATTATAAACAGAGGATTCAACTCCCCAGAGTTAACTCTTTTATCAGTTCTGCATGTTAAGAACGTATACAGAAGGATATCCACAGATCATGACCTCACAAACTTAGACTGCTGTCAATAAAGTAAAAGCCTGTTCCAACAAGATTCTCTACTGCCACTAGCAAATATTGTTATCAGAAAGGATCCCTGTTGTTGCTTTTAGAGGGAGATGCTGAAACTATTCCTTGACATCTTGTGAGGTAGCCAGGTTTGCCCGTACAGAGGCCTACATCAAAACATGTTCGCACCTACCATATGTGATAATCTCTAGAGCTTTGCTCTGGAAACTGTGATGTATATCTATACAGAATGAGAAGAATATATAACTCATATACACAGAGTGCAGCCACAACAATATGAAGCCTGTGAAGAACCTTGGGTTGACGATGCATCTATAAAACCTTCAGGTGACATCCAAGCAAACCCCTGCAGCCTCATACATTCTTCACATACGATTCAAAACAACCCTCTAAGTTGTAATGCTCTAGACCTTCTAACCTTTGGTTTCTGGCTCACTGTACGGATGCTATAAACAACAAGACATAATTGACTTTCAGAGAATAAAACAAAAAAAAGGACACACCAAACCACATCTATAAACGTAAAGTATTATCACCGAATGGGAAGCAATGAAAACTGTTGACAGCTTCCGTTGTTGTACATATCATAAAACCCAGAGAAATAAAACCCAAACAAGAAAAAGGAGAAAAAGGAAAAATGTGAAAAAATAATAATTTGAAAACCTTGATGCATTCAGTACTGACTTATCACGTACCTTGTTCCGAAAGCCCCCCTGGTGCCTGTGGGGGAGTCCAGGCTGTCTCCTGGCTTGGTTGGTCTATCGCGATTCATTTGCTGCAGAATGGAGCTAAGCTCGGTGATAACGGTGTTCTTGGAGTCTGGTGTGGATGGAGGACTGCGCAGCTCAGGGGGCTGATCGCCCCACAGCTTGGATGTCCTTTGAGTAGGAGTCCTAGGAGGTTCAGAGGATGAAGGGGGAGGGGGAGGAGCCTGAGGGGGTGACCCATAGGACTCTGGGGGCTCTTCAATGAGAGCGTCATGATAAAGCGATGTTCTGTTGATGACAGACTTGCCCTTGGGTTTGGGTGGCACAGGGGGCCGATCCACCAGGAAGGCATGCCCATCTGCAGTGGCATAGAGGCTCTCCAGAGTGCTGTCGCAGAAGCCTCCCTCTGATGACAGGGTGGAGATGCTGGAAACGGTGCTGGTGGTCTCCATGTGCAGAGGATCCCCGCTACTGCGGCTGTCTACCTCTTCAATGCCCGAGTCACCCACCCCTGACTCTGGGTCAGGTGGAGGAGGAGGATATGAGGGGGGCATGCTGTTCGCCACCCGTTTGTGTTGATCAGTGACGGGAGGTGGGGCGTGAGCATGGTACGGGGGTAGATGAGGTCCACCATTCCGTCTCTGTTGCTGAAGCATCTCGGCAATGGCACTAGCCTGATCATCAGGAATGTCAATGCTGTTGGCAAACTCCAGCGGTGGGGGGAGGGGCTCTGTAAAGTCAAAATCCTCATCAATGTCAACAGAGGCCAGTGGGGGAGGGGGGATTCGGAAGGGCAGCTTTACTGGTTCATCCATGGACTCGCCTAAGGGAATGCTCCTCCTCCGTGATGATGGTGGCTGGGGATTGGTAGAGAGTGTTGGAGCTTTGAGAGGATCGGGTTGGTTGGGGTCTTTTAGCTCAGATGGCCTGTTGCTGTCCTGCCCCTCCACCTCTTGGTTGTTCACCTTGTTGCATGCTTCTGTGCTGGTGTGGACCATCAACAGCCCGGCAGACTTAGGCTGTGATGTGTCTGCCACATCCCCTGGCGCGCTTTTCCTCTCCTCAACTGCCTGATGCTGCCGTTCTTCCCGTGCGCCATCAGACTCGTACTTCTGCTCCGTCATCTGCCTCCGCAGGCCTCCTCGGCCAGGTCGCCCCATGGTTGCGGTAGAGATTGCAGCAAAACTCGTCTCGATTCCGGAGCGTAGTTTGGTGTCAATGAACAGCGGTTGGTTGAGGTCTGGTTTGTGGCTTGGCTGAACTGGGAGGGACTGGGCTTCATGCTTGGGGGTTTGCTGAACCTGAGGAGGATTTTGTGGCTGATTCTGAGGATGGTTTTGTTGCTCCTTCATGGCCCGGTCACGAGCCGCCAAGGCCAGAGCTAATGGAGAGTTAGGGTCCAAGGGTTTGCCGGTGACAGGATGGAGGTAGGTCCCATTGGCCCTGTAGTGGCTCTTAGGAGGAGTTGATGGGAGACTAACAGGGCTGTCCAAGTTGGGACACTGACCTGTTCTCGTGTTTAGAGGCTCCCGCACCACTGTAGGCTCAGGAGTGTTAAAATCTGTCATGTTGCCACTACCACCCCCAACAGGAGGCCCGAGCTGTGCTGCAGGAGGGGGAGCCAATATCCTTCGAAGCCGTTCGTCGCTACTGAACATGCCTTCATCGATGGACTTTGACTGCCGAAGGCGAGGGGTTGGTGTGGGACTACTGAAGTCATCATCCCCTATGTCTATTGACTGGAAGGCAATTGAGTGTTTTTTTGCCTCTAGCCTCTTCTCTCGGTCCCGTACTGCCCCGGCAATTGCTGCTGCAAAGGGGTTGCTTAGAGACAGGTCATCAGGACGCAAACCTCCACTACCACCAACAGTGGGCGTGAGGGGTGGGTGTTCAGGAGTGGTGGGCTCAATCTCCATACTGCTACCCTGGCTGCTCTTGCCACTGCTGCTGGTGGAGGGCTCCTTAACGAT
Source organism: Lepomis gibbosus (assembly GCA_029875015.1). Taxonomy (NCBI): domain Eukaryota; kingdom Metazoa; phylum Chordata; class Actinopteri; order Centrarchiformes; family Centrarchidae; genus Lepomis; species Lepomis gibbosus. The sequence goes on from JAPMOB010251313.1 coordinate 6,981, forward strand.
GATGGTAGGGATGGGGATGGAGGAGCACGTTCGTTCTACAGGCGTAGTAGGCATGGAAACTGGGCCAGAGGGGCTTGCTGGCATGTGACACGTTTTCTCTGGGCTGTCCTCAACATTGGGCTGCTTTACAAGCATGCCCTTCCTTCGAGCTGGTTTCGCTGGCACATACAGTGTCTTATTGCCCACCTCAGAGTAAGGATTCTCCGGCACTGGCGTGCGCCCTCGGGTGCGTGTGCTCTCAAAATGCTCTGAGCTCTGGCGGAAATACCCACGCCTTAACGTACCGACATCAGTGGTTCGGCTAATGGTCGTTACTGCATTAGGTGAGTTCTGGGTGAAGCTAGGCCGTGTGGTGCCGTAACTCTTGGGTATAGGGCCAGCAGCTGAGTTGTAGGCAGGTGGCGAAGGGGGTGAAATGGCTGGTGGGGGAGGGATGTCCTCTGAGGTGTCAGGCATAGAGAGGCTGCGGGAGAACTTGAGTAGGGGAGGTGTGAGGAATCCCTGTTTCTCATCCTCCGTTGTACCTTGGAGAAATGGAGCAGAGAGAAAAATTATGTGAGGACCTGGGGGAGACAACCCTATTCTTTATTTCCAGGACAGCCTGCTCTTCCACAGGAAATATCTCATTTATTGATGTGAGCTGTTTCTTAACCTTTATTTATCCAAGCAGGGGTTCCTGAAATTTGTGAGGGGTCAGACAGATAACAAAAGTAGCCAACTGTAAGATGTTAACTTATTTCCTGGTGAGTTAATATGACCAAAACGCCACCAATTGAAATCTTGAAAGCAGGAATAACGACAAGAATAAACATTAATATTAAAGTTTGATTGCTGAAATAAAACCTATTCAGAAGATTAGCCAGAGAGCAGTTATGTGAGCTATGTGCATAAAAAGGGGTCAGGGAAACGTATCTCAAATAAAAGACCAAAATGACTTGTGCAAATGTACATCAATCTTGTTTTGTTATGTTTGTTAAAATGTAGTGACACTCAGACATAAAAGCAGTGTTCTTGGTAACTAGAGATGAGCAGAAGATGCTTGTTTAGTTCTATTCTTCCTGTCATTTGTACAGCTACACAGTTGTTTAACTGCGAAAGTTATTGTTATGGAAGCAAACGCCCTGCTCATGGGCACTTGGTCAATAAGTGACACTTTTTTGCTCTCAGAAGAGAGCATTTACCATGCGAAACCAGAACATACTAAAAGGTCTATTAGTGAAATTATTGCAAAAAAGGGAATTCATTTTTTGTTATAATAATGATGGCAAATCAAAAGAGCTGTGAGTAACATTAGCCTGCATGACGTCCCTCCAGTTCAGCAGTAAGAATGAGGTTTCAGCATATGCTTAATGACCTCCAATATTATCGCCTGAAAGCACACTTTGCTGACTGGATCATTCTAATTTATCTATAATTAGCTTTAATATTGCTTGAGCACACAGAGCAAGTCCTCTGAGCATGAATAGAATATTACGACAAGCTGAAAGCACAAGGTACTGGACATGCAGTTCACAACTCAAGCTGACACTCACATGCCCTCCCACACTCACACTTACTGTATATACATCATACCTATGGACTTTTGCTTTTTCATAGTGCCCTTCTCAGGTATCCCCAGGAAGGCCCCTGGCACAGTGGGTGGCACCACTGCTACTCCCTGGCGGTCGTGATACATAGACTGCAAACCAGAATGTTGTTAATGATATATTTAGAAATACACACTTTTCATTAGCTCTCTGCTGCCTGTGGAGAGCGACACTAAAATCATTTAGTTTCAGATATCTATCATTAAAAAAGCTGTAAAACAAACTGTTGTAAATTAGATTAAAATTCACAGAATTGTATTTTTCCATTAAGGGGTAACACAACACACTCAAAATGAATATTATAGGACTCAAGGACTAAAACAAGAAAATCAAAATCACAAAGTAACACCATTGAACACGGTATAATCTGTGTAATGAATATCTAATTTTTACAATAACTAATGAACAGTTATTTAAAAGTACGCTCCAGCTTTGTATGTATTAGCATCAATCGAGTTTTGTTCACTTACATTCATATCAGCTGCCGTAACCAAACAGCGACTGGATGGGCGTGGTTTGATTGTGGCAATCTTCATATCAACAGGCGAGGTCTTCTGGGCATGTGACATTTCTTCAACTTTGTCTGCAAGATAAAGCGAGCCGTAAATCAAGAGTAAGAAAATACGACCTGGGCAGGACTTAACTTGCAAAGCCATTGTAAGGTTGTCATAGGCCAAACGCAAGCTAATCATTCACAGTGGCCCGTCCCTGTGTTTCCACACTGAATCGCAAATGATACTGAAACAAAAAACATTGAAACAAATTCTGGGAGAGGGGTGGGGCAGACAGGAGGACTTTGATGAAATGCTTCAAGTGTGTCCAGCCTTGCAAGCCGTGCAAGCTCTTTCCAAACAGCCGACTCAGCAGCATCATCCAACTTTCAGGGTCGTCCCCTCATTAAATGTAAAATGAGCGATGAGTGTGATGTCTGTCAAGTTTGCCGTTATCTTTCTCAGTCTTATTTTTTTTAAGGCCCGCAACATGGGAAAGGTGTCAACGGCAAATTTGTCAGAACTGAACTTCCCTCTGGTGTGTGATGATGCCATCAGATAGAGTCCACCTCAAGGGTTTTGCTCAGAGAAGCTACATGCTAGCCCTGATATAGCCTCTTACTGTATCACCTCCCTGGCTAGCTCTGTCTAGGATGTAGAAAGCTTCCATGCATTAGGGGGGCGTGATTACTTAGAGTGACTTGGAAAACAATCCTCTTCTTCTGCGCATCTACACACAGAGGAGAGGAGTGGAGAAGGGGGTAGAGGTAGGGAGGAGAGGAAAGGGGAGGAAAGGAGTGTCAATGACCTTAACTACGGTTAGAGCTAAAACACAAACACACACACAGAAACAGAAAGAAATGCACAGTTCCTCTCTCTCCGATCTGCCTCCCAATTTGGATTGCAGCTACAGCATATCAGACAACATGCAACACGGTTGCCCTGGAAACCTATCTGCGAGTGAAACATTTCCTGGAATAAACCTCCCTATCCTCACACAAACACAAAACGCACACACACTCACAAGCCTTCAACACAGGAGGAAAAAGAAGAAGGCACACATGAAGAACAGAAACATGACAGCAAACCTTTTCAGGTCAGGTAAAATGAACAAACATTGACTTACAGCTGCAGCGTTTTGTTTACACTCACACACATACACACTCAAGTAATATGTTCTGTAATTCCTCATTAAGGGTCTGTTGCTACGTTCCATTGCATTTGAAGCTGGAAATTCTCCCAGAAAGTAAATGATCTGGGCTTGCTGCTGGGTTGCAAATGAAGATTCTGGGTCCGCCTGCGTGAAAGGTTTAGGAAGCACTCTGAGGTGAACGTGAATAATAGGGCTACTCTGCAGTCACGCAGCGCAATATCTAAACCAAGTCAAAAAGAACAAGAAACAATAATCTGTGATTGTGAACAAGGGACGGAGGAGCTTTCTATTTAACATCACAACATTAAATCATGCACCAACAACATTTAGAACCCAATAAAGTTGTAGTCAAAAACACATTGTAAATCATGCAAATACACTACGGGCGTAACACCATTTGGTTATCACTGAAAGTTAAATGTCAGACAAATCATATTGTTATAGAAATATTCAAATAAACTGTCAACAAATACAACTGTTGTAGTTAATCACAGGGAGGTGGAGTGGGGAAGGTTAATCAATCATCGGAAATACTGGATCAGACTTAAGCATGCCTACAGTAACTTACCACCTTTCTTTTTCCTTAGAGTGGCTTAAAAGGGGTGACAGAAAAAGATTTGAGTCTTTAAAGCACAAAACAAACTCAATCTTTCGCCCAAGATGAAGAAAAATGTACTTGTCTTGTAGCTTTGTTTAATATAATAGTATTCAGTGAGGGTACTTCCCATCTATTTAAATGTGTCCTACGGCAGATGCATGTTGTTTGAATCCCATACTTTACATTCAGATTTGAAAACACTAATGGGCATTAGACTTGCAACACTACCAAGCAATACTATTACTACTATAAATATATAAAGAAAAGAATTAAATGCAAATGTGTCAAATAAGCAGTCTGAAAAAAACATGCTGAGCAGAGGCATTTTTCTGTCAGCAATTTTCTGCAATATATGTAGATTCCCTCTCCTGTCATTTATTTATCCACCAGCCTCTCATCTCTCTGCCTGCTCTTTCCGCACCTTTGACACAGGGCACAAAGCTGCAATTACTAATGGTAAGTGTAAACAGTAGATCACAAGCTGCTATTAAAACAATGCACCCTCCAATCTAGCTGCAACTAATGATGTTTTCATGATTGATTAATCTGTATTTTATTCTTTGATTAATCGTACAGAGACAAAATATGGTGAAAAATGCCCACAATAAGTTCCCGCAGGCCAAAGTGATGTCGTTAAATTGCTCGTTGTCCCAACAGCAGACTAAAACTCAAATGTTTTCAATTTATAATGAAACAAAGCATTGACAGAGTCAGAACCAGTGAATTTTTACTTAATAAATTAAATCCATTATCAAAATTGCTGTCACTTATTTGACTGCTGATGAATAAATTAATCAGGGGCACCATTAATCGGGAGTTGCTGTGTTTTTAAGACGATGGTAAGTCTTTACTGATCCTCTGAGGAGAAATTCAGATGAAAAGTGATCAATCAATAAAAAACTGCTCAAGTGTCGGTCTGTTCTAAACCACAGTGCTGCCAAATTAACCAGGATTTAAATCTCCACTTCAACATAATAAATCAATACACTTGTATTAAGTCACACATGAACCTTCAGCGGGAAAGAGCAGAAAAAAACATTTAATGAGTAATGAGTACTTTCTGTCATCTACTAGTTAAATTGATCATGAGACTTCCGATGCGTCAGGGTCTGGGTGGTCATGTGTCTCAGAAACGCTGACCGCCCTGTCTGTCAGAAGGTATTAGGACAGCGCAGCACTTTTAATGCAACGCACAGAGGGTCCTCTGAAGTGGAGGACACACACACACACACATACGCACACACACACAGATATAAAAACAAACAAAAAATAAACAAACAGAGATGTTAGACTTATTTGCTCCTTGTAGCCACAGCGACAGCCCATGGGTGCAGGGTCTTTAGAAGCAAGTTGTGCATGCATAATGCCAAAGGAGGACAGGAGATGGGGAGGGGGTAAAGCAGCTTTCCTATTTTCATGAGTCAAATGTAAGCAAAATGATCAAACGATGAAAACTTAAATTGCATTAGCCTGAATAAAAGCTTCATTCAGCGATGGATGCGGCTGTTAGGTGAAATGGATGGTAAAAGGTTATGCAGCTTTAACTGCTTACCTTTATCCACTATTGAGAGATTAACAAATCAATGACAATAACATAAAAAGAACAAAAAAGAGAAAGAGGTGCTGTTAGACACAGACTTCCTAATGACACTGTGTAAAAGCCAAACCGGCATGTTCTTACCAAGTTCCTCCAGTTCAGAGGTCATCGACTTGGAGCGCATAGACAGGGCTGTGGTGGGGGCTCTCTTTGGTGGTGGAGGAGCTGAGGGAGACAGATAGACAGACAAAATGCATACAAAATGCATTATTCTGTATTATTCAGAGAGGACGTGGCATTACATTTCCCATACATTTGTTTAATGTAAGCTTCTGTGTATGAATACATAGTTAAAAAATCAATCAGTCTGATATTGACAGTGGTCAGTCAGTGTGGCAGCGAAGCAAAATAAAATGTGATTTCAAGTCCAAGGATAGAATGAAGCTTTAATAATGAGACTATGTAATCTATGTATCTTCCTCTTATAAATGAAGCGCTGCAACTGGCTGGCTTCCAGGTCTACGGAGCTCTCACACATAAAACATTCCGGCAAAACAAAAGGTGGCGGTGTCTGTTTTTACATTAACAGTGGCTGGTGTAACGATGTGACAGTGATTCAGCAGCACCGTTCTCACGACCTGGAATATTTACTGATACACCGTAAACCTTTTTACTCTCCCTGTGTGTTTGCTAGCTACTTTCTGCTCTGTTTTTAAGGTTCCGCCACAGGCCACATGCTGACCGACCAGATAATGTGGGTAGAGCGGACATTCCTGGACTCCTTATTTATTGTTCTTTCTGACTTTAACAAAGGAAACCTCAGCTATGAACTCCCAAAATACAGAGTCTATAAAGTGTCCAACCAGAGAAGAGAACATTTGGGATCACTGCTACACCACATTACACCTGCAGGTGGATCACAGACTTCCTGACGGACAGGAAGCAGCACGTGAAGCTGGGAATGTCTCTGACTCCAGGACCATCAGCACCGGATCCCCTCAAGGGTGCGTTATTTCCCCTCTCCTCTTCTCCTGTACACCACCAGCTGCACCTCCAGGCACCAGTCCGTCAAGCTCCTGAAGTTTGCAGATGACACCACACTTATTGGGCTCATCTCTGGTGGGGATGAGTCCCCCTACAGGTGGGAGGTTGACCATCTGGTGACCTGGTGCAGCCAAAACAGTCTGGAGCTCAACACTCTGAAGACAGAGGAGATGGTTGTGGACTTCAGGAAGAGCCCAGCCCCACCCTCCCCCATCATCCTGCAGTCACCACTGTGGACTCCTTCTGCTTCCTGGGCACCATCATCTCCCAGGACCTCAAGTGGGAGCTGAACATCACCTCCCTCACCAAGAAGGCCCAGCAGAGGATGTACTTCCTGCGGCAGCTGAAGAACTTCAGCTTGCCAAAGACAATGATGGTGCACTTCTACACCGCCATCATCGAGTCCATCCTCACCTCCTCCATCACCATCTGGTACGCTGCTGCCACTGCCAGGGACAAGGCCAGGCTGCAGCGTATCATTCGGTCTGCAGAGAAGGTGATTGGCTGCTATCTTCCATCTTTCCAGAACCTGTACGCCTCCAGGACTCTGAGGCGAGCAGGAAAGATTGCAGCTGACCCCTCCCACCCCAGACAAAAACTGTTTCAGGCTCTCTCCTCTCGCAGAAGGCTGCGGTCCATCAGGACCAAAACTTCTCGCCACAAAAACAGCTTCAACACGTCTGTAGCTAGCCTCATTAACAAAGCCGGGGTCCCCCACTGACACTCCCCCCTTCCCTCTCAAATACTGTTAATCTTTGCACAGGTAAACATTATTTAATTTCACATCATTGTACATACCCGGTATACTGCACATATTTGTTGTTTGTTTTTAAGTGTTAATCATGTAAATTATATTATGTCAATCTTTCCCATATTTCTACATTTATTTATTTCTATGTCTAACTATATGTTTGTCTACACCTAACACTTTATCTCCAAAACAAATTCCTTGTACGTGTAAAAACTAATTGACAATAAAAGCGTTTCTGATTCTAAATTCATAAGCAATAAACACGTCCTCAGGTAGGCTATGTTACGCAGCTAATGTTGGCAAACCTTCGCCAGAAATGGCAGCATAACGATGATTCTAATGCTACTCGTACTCATGGCATTTACCAAATGGTTTAATTCTCACAATCTAACAAACTATAATTCTGCTGCTTTGCCACAGCTGACTTTAGCCAGCTAGCAACTTTAAAGGAAGCTTTTGAACTTCTGGTGCTGTTATTTTTGTTGTTTGCATTGTGGACATGCAGTAAGTCAGGTTCCTTGCTCCCTCAGAGGGATATTATTACATAACACATTATCAGTCAGCATGCTGCTTTACTGCAGTATTTTAATACAGGAGGAACAGATCCATTTTACTGCTGGTGTGCAGCTGTGTCCTACTGCTCCACACCTGAAGCTTCTCATTACTCTTCTTATAATTCTTTCTAATCTATGTACGATTTTGTGTTGGGGGGAAAATGCTGAATACCAAGCTGAAAACCACCTTTCATTTTTAGCCCACTTGTGGACAAGATATCTTCCTCTGTTTATTGCTTTCCTTGGGAGTTGCACACTTGAAAGTATAATCTGCATGTGGTTTTACCTTTTTTGCGTGCTGTGTCGTCGGGGTCCAGATTCCGGCTCACTGTCACCACCTTGATCAGGAGCCGGTTGCCTCCCTGGCGGATCATGTTGACCACCTGTCTGTGGCCCACCTTCACCACATTTTCCTGGTTTACCTGCCACAAACACATAATAGTCAAGTCATTAATGGGTGGCAAATACTTTAGGACTTCCAGAAATCTGTAAATTTGCTAATATCTTAGCCTGCAGTACAATTCAAACAGGGTCAAACAGAACAGAATAAGGACCCGTTAAATGTGGCGGGTTAAAACGTTGGTCATGGTCATGTACTGAAAGACATGGGTCCTTTGTGTATGCTAACATACATTTAAATTTAACATTTAATGGCAACTTTATTTACATTAAAGGACGCCTACGTGAGCTGAATGTTATTCCTTCATTTAGCACATACATTTCAAAAGTGACACATCAAAAAAACACCTGTCTGTCGCAGAGGCAGGCAGTGAAAAAAGGTAAAGACCCTGGATTTGGCATGTATGTGTAAGTGGTGTCAGCAGGAAGAGAGGCAAAAACTTGACTTGCCAGTCTTTTTAGTTTGATTGTGCTGATCTGAGAACCTTTTGAGCAGCAAAATTAAATTATACACCATCATTTTATATAGTCCAGACTGAAAATCTAAATTTTTGTCATTATGAGTGTCCATACTGTAATTTCATGATGTTGGTCTATTCTGTACACACAAGATTTCCTATTCTATTCCTCGTCTGTCACTTCTGGGTTTTCTTTCTATGAATCGATGATTTAAGGACACAGGGTGCTGTACAGATTATAAAGCCTCTTGAGGCAAATGTGTAATATTGAGGTGTAGAAATAAAATTCACTTGACAATTGACTCAATGTAGAACCAGCAAATCTTGCCCAGTAATTTGATTTACCGGGGAATGCTGTAGGTGACTCTGACTTTGAGGCTACAGTGCTGAGTTTATCAAAGGAAGAATGTCAGATATTATAAATGATTTTTCAAGGTTTTGTTAGACTTTTCAGTGCGGTGTGTTCAAAGTGTTTTTTATTAAAATGGCCTTGTAATCAATGTTTACGCAAGACAGTGGCAACAAAACCAAATATAAAGCAACAATTAACATTTCTGGCATTATGAAAACAACAATCAGGCATGTGATTGGCCAAGGAAAAAAAGCAGGAAAATATACTGAGACCCCTGATACCCCGATTAAACTGGTGGCAGCTCTAACATGGATGGGAAAACAGGAGTCATGACAATAAGTTATTTAATAGATGTGTTGCAGTGGGAATCAAAGACAAGGGTCCAATCCACTGCACCATCTCAACCTCTCTATAATAATTAATATTATTTTGTACCAAACTTCAACAGCTAAAGGTGCAACATGAAACATGAAATAATAGAGTGTGTAACTAAATAGAACTACTAAGTTTCAAATTAGTTCAGTAGAAGTTAATACATTATTTTTAATGAATCAGAGACGGCAGCAAAGGTCGCTGCCTGTGGTGGCCTGACTGTTAAAGATTATATTCTTCAGGAAACTCAAACAACTGATCAGTCTCTGGCGGGCATGTGCGTGAGACGACAGCGACAGTTTAACCTTGCGGAGCGCTTACTATCCTGGAACCGGACTTCGTCCAACCTCAGTTCTTAGATCAAACGGTACTACTTGCCGAACCCACATACGGCGAGTCTGTCCTCTCTCTCTACCTGCTTCAGCCTTCTCTTCATACAGAGCAAGTGCTCTACTCTGTGTTAACATTTTTACATGAAGTGACGCTAGAAAGAACTACTCGCAACCAACGGATTTGATGTAACATAGCAACCAAAGCAGTGAAAAAACGCTGCGCCTCAAAAATGCCCCCTTGCGCTTCCTGTTGGGCGTTTTCAGAAGAGCAGCTGGCGTTTTCAGCTGGCAAAAAAAACCGCTTTAATTATTTTTTATTAAAGCTTTATTTCACCAGATAAAATGTGAAACTGGCTTTTCTAAAGTCTGACTGACATAAAAAAGTACATGTTTTCTATAATTTCTATAATAATTTAATTTTAATTTTAGTACATAAAGATAAAGTAGCCTACATTCATTCCTTGTATGCTGACTGCCAAAGTAATGTGCCGTCAACATTAGTACATACTATATACTTTACAGTAGTCTTTGGACTGTTGATTGGACAGTACTAGTATAGGATATTAGAACACAGGTTCACTCTCAAGGTGAAAAGTTGTGACTTTAACAATTCAATCTTAAGTGTTTGATTTTTCCTTTGTTTCTTCCTGCAGGTAATAGCTCGCAGCACTAAGCAGACTTCAAGGAAAAGGCCATTTTAAACCTATCCTTGTATATTCAAATATGGTGGTGGGGTGTTAGTGCTTTCGTCTTGTCCTACTGCCAATCTTCATAATTGCACTATTCATGTTGTCGGCAGGAGAGGGAGCGACGGCCGCTGCCCTCACAGTCAGTCTGTAAAGTTGGTTTGTGCCCTAAAAAAATCCTGCTGCTGAAAATGCAGCGACAATCCGGTTATAATTAAAGGCGATGCGTGTGTGTTTCCTTGTGTAGAGTTCACAGACACCAGTGAGCCACATACAACTCATATATTAACATCTATATCTAGCTGGTTACCAAAACGCTACACACACCCCCACACTCATATCAGATTTTTTTTGGCTGTGCAAATAAACAAAAGCACATTTCATACTTTCTCTTTCAAAAACATGCATGCCCACATGGATGATTTTTAATCTCATTACTGCTCGTCTAATTTAATATGGGCCATGCGGACCGCTCCTCTCATCTCCTCGCCCTTTCTTCCAGACAAATAGTGGAGGAGGGGTCAGATAAAGGGATGAAAGAGAAACTAGCCTGGAGCGACAGGCAGGGATGATGGATGGGAGGAGGGAGAGAAAGCAAAAGTGGCGGATGAGGGAAAATGAAGAGGACGGTGGTGTGACAGCGGCGAGGAGAAATGATGACGCCAGAGACTTGAACACACGGAGAGAGTAAGACTTTATTTTTCCCTCCTTGGGTTTTAATCTAACAAACGCTGTTCAGGCGTCACGAGGGCGGACATTTTGGTAATTAGAGCGCGTGACCTCGTGTTCCCTCCGTTCTGCTCCATCGCACACACTGAGGTGTGCTGATATACTCCAGTACACACACACATACAGACAAGTGCACTACTTCACATATAGGGGTAGCCTTATGTAATCAGCTCTGTCTTTCCACCCTCTTATGTAACTAGTCTTGAGGGATAGATACACACAGACAAACACACATGAATATGTTCTTCTGCCAAAATCATAGTAGAGAGCCGGTCTGGCTTTGTTATGAGACTGATTTTGGAGAGGCTTTACAAGGATGAGAGATGTGTATTACAAGGATCAGGACATGATAACAAAACTTATCTTTAGGGGTTGAGTTCATTTCTGGGGAATATCTCTTTCCACTGTCTCTCTATGCTCACAGCTATCACAATACACACATCAGCATTTGGAAATTAATTGAATTAGTTTACATTTAGATGTTAGTTTTAGAGCAAGGCTGCAAAATGTAAGCATAAAAATAGTTTAGCGAGCTGTGCTTAACTACACTTACTTGTCAACAAGCAGGTCTTAGCTACAGAGAGTTGCTAAGACCACCAGTGCTCCATGATACTAAAACCTGTCTTTCTAAACCTACAAGAAAAGTTGACCTAGATCACGGGGAGTTCAATGTGACTGCTTCCCGTCTCCATCTGCCCTTTTAAAGATAAACAGATGCCGTTGTCGTGTGCAAAGCACTTTGAATTCTATGATGCTTTATTTGAATTACAGAACAAGACATACGGCATACCGTACTACCAAACAAGTTGCATAGACGTGTAAATTTGGTCAAAGTAAGGCACCGGTGGAGGTAACAAACCTCAGACCTCAAGGGGGCAAAACAGAGCCCATCAGAGCGTTTCCATGGCCACGGTGTTTAGGTTTTCAACTGCATTCCTGTCTGAATGAAGAAGACAACGTTTCTGGATTAGTACAGTAAAGCTGATGATACATGAGGCATGTTTTTGAGCCATGTTGCTGGGAAATCTTGCTGGTGGCAAGTCTGACTATGTTTTGAACGGATAGTGGAGGGGCAGGGCAGGTGGCGGAGTGGTGGGGGAAGGGGGTTACGGTAGTAAACTCATTACCAGTGATAGCAACATTGCCCAGCACCATTGCTCTAGTTGCTCAGTGTATCATCAGCTTTTAAGAGCAATTAAAGATTCTTGATTTCTGAACTGGACGCTGATTGGTTTCTTGAACGACTGGATAAATGTCTTTGGTTGTTACGGCCATTCTAAGTTCAATTCTAAAGTGTTTATTTCATCATTTTAATTCTACTTCATTATTTTAGTCTTTACTCACAACCTCAATCTGCTCCGTTTCCCTTCACTTCTCTTTTCCCCACATGCACACACCTAGCAACAAATGTGGTGTCTCTCTCCCTGTGTCTCCGCTCCTGACTTTGTCCTCCAGCAGTTTGTTTTATAAAGTCGCCGAAAAGACACAGAACTCGTCTTCCGGATGTTTCCCTTTTCACAGCAGCAGGTGGAGGAGGCTTGTTAATGGCGTAGCCTGTTGAAACGATCGAAACCAATGTGGTGCCAAATGACATCTGCACTGTTCACTGTTTTTTTACCTGGTCCATGCTTGTAAAATATCCACCATGTCTGCGACTTGTAATACCAGATAAAACCTTTCTCTGTGTTTCTCTGCAAAATTCTAAAATGCCAAATGTACCTGGGCGGTCGTTAATCTGCCTGGTGTATATGTGGGAAACCCTGAGCTGTAACTAACTGATCAGATGATATCATCAAGGGGGAAATCAATGCCTCGGCTATTACTTACATGCAGACGATTGTCGATATCTATTAGATTACACAGTCAATGGCGCTGGTGTGAACGCAGCCATCAAACACTGCCAGACATACGGGTTACACATGCGTGTGATTTATTGAATGCTTGAGTAGTGCTTGTTTGTCTAGCCAGAATAAATGTAGAAAGAGAGATGAAGGCCGAAGGCCATAAACTGCCAGAATGGTCCTGAACCAACAACTACAAACAAGAAAAACAGCATTGAACAAGCAGCTTTATGGCTGAACACTAACAGTTTAATCAATAGTATACAAACACACACAAACACACACAGAAATATAAATATAGATGCAACACACACAAGGACATCAGGCCTCCAATGCAATATCTATATAAAAGCCGGCCAAGCAGAAGGGCCTATTCAAAAGCCATTACCGTTATCATAACCATTAAAACAGTTCGCCAACATTAAGCATCATCCGGTCTATTAAGCCGAACACAGGCAGACCAGAATCTATCTGATCACTCAGTCCAATCTCATCTGATTCAAATATTCCTCGTTCACTCACAGTCGCTAATCTGATTAATCAATTATAATCTGACCTATGCAGACATGTGCTAAAATGAAATGCTGCTAATCCAGCCTGTCAGAGGAGGGAGGGGTTAACAGGCCCGCACAAAGGTCAGCTGATCTCCCTTCAGTTATATAATCCAGACATGCGTATTCAAACAGACTACGTTATACACAGGACAAAGTTTCTATCAGACCTCGGTTTGTGGTTTGGAGAGGACACAACCTTTTAACTTAGATGTTGCGCTCGCACCCCCCCTCTATGGGAGCGCTTATGTCTTCTTGGCAAAATCAAGTCAGACCCCTTGCAATATGTTCCAAAATATATAAATATTGATCTGACAGTTTTAGCTGCAAGAAAATGTCTAACAAGGAATGTAAATCTATATACCCACATGCACTACCTCACTGGATAAATGATATTTCAAGCTTTATCCTTGTTTCTGCTGTACAATATTTTGTTGTCAAAACTGTTTTAGCTCGACTCACTCAGGGACAGGGAGGAATTGGAAAACAGGAGGTATGAAGGTGTGTTTGTTTTTGAAAAAGGAGACATGAGACTCACTCTTTAATACAAAATCTGTGATTCATATAGGAACCGGCTGTGCTGCTCAAATTGACTTTCACTGCAGGAAGGAACGACTAAAACGACTACAAGTGCATTTTATGTGGGTTTAGTTTTAATTTATTGGCCCAATAATTAAAAGGCAGGATGGGTCTGTTAAAAAAAAAACAACAACCTTCTGGGTAGTGTAAAACTGAGAGAACCAGAAACATAAACTTAAGTATGTATGTCAGCGAGGCTCAGATGGCTGAATGTGCACAATAGCAAATGCCAAACTCTAAAGTTATTCATGGAAATGAACACAGAGAGACAAACTTTCATGGAAAAGGTGAGAGAAATGGAACAACGTGGTGGAGACACACTGAGGGTCAGAAAAATCTAGGTCAGTGAGAGCCTACGATCACCCCCATCCTTTACCAGAGAGCGACTACAAGAGCATATGGAAGGAAAGCTGCAGCAGACGGCAGCTCTTGTTCTCACTCCATAATCCAAACAGATCTCTGTAGTGGAAGAAAACCAACAAGTGCTCCAAACTAAATGACCAAAAACTCTACTGATTCTGATCTGTCACCGGTCGTCATTGTCTTCTAAGTGTAAACATACGTTGTTTTAGAACATTTGAACAAAGGATTAATGCTTTTGTTGTTTGTGTCTCTGACCCTAACTTATATATCAAGTTTACAAATGGAATTGGAGCCCCCTAAATGTTGATCAGATCATCAGTCAAGAAGCCCCTGAGCCAAATCTCATTTTGTTAGTGGAATCCCTGCCCTTTTGTTTTTAGCTATGGGCAATAAACATTTACAAACAGAGTTTTGTCTCAAACTGAACCAACTAGAAAAAAATGCTATGATTGAAATAGAGAAGGGTGGCTGTGATGTCCTCTGCTCAACTGCTGTATGTTAGAAAAGTCGGCCAAAGTACATTTGAACCCTCTTCTGCTGTTGGATTGATTCTTCAGCTGAGAGTGAAACGACGGACATTCAGTAAAAACTTGAAGACTCTGAGAGCTGACTTGGGTACAGCCCTACAAAAAGACGCCGGGGCATTTAGGTTAAAACGGCTGAATTTGGTTGGAAAGTTTAGAGCCGGCAGCTTTTCAGAGACTATATTTGAACTGCTAACTACACTTTCAGATTAAGGCTGGGCAAGTTAATGCATTATTATCGCGTAAAGGCATTCATTAATTAATGCAGACAATTATTGTATCTCACGTTAATGCAGTTTTATTATTATTATTCTGAAAGGCCGTTGCTCACTGGCTCTGAATACACATCCAGTCAAAGCATGGGTCAAACAAGCAGCGGAGAGAGGCTTCAGCAGATTATGGTGGATGCAACGTGTGGTAGAAGTAGATAAACAATAGGGGTGGAAATCAACAGAGGCCCCCAAATACGATATTATCACGATACTTATGTCACGACACAATATTATTGTGATTTTAAACATATTGCGATGTACTGGACTTTATTACTTTTTTCCAACTTTAAATTGTGTGGACTGAAAAAGCAATTGATTTTATTATTATCGTACCATGAAGTAATATTCTCATGTACAATAAAAGATTGATACTTGGCGTCCGTGTATCGCGATATTATGCTGTATCGATATCCCCCCCCACCCCTAATAAACAAAAGCAAGACAAGCGATCAAACGCCACAGCGAAGTGGACAGCTACACACTGCATGCTGGTTAGTAAAACTCACAGACAGCGAGGATCAGTCTCTCTTCCAATGATTTGTGCAGCGCGTCACGCTCAAAAAGTTCACGACAATTCAACTTCGGCGGCGGGCGGGCGTGTGCGTGAGGCGAGCGCAACCGCGACAGTTTCACGGTAAACGCGCCCATTTGTTGCTACACCTTGTGCTCGACCGCTTCACCTCACACTTGCTACTGAACACAGACTGTTTCTGCTGCTCCCTGATAAAAGAAAAATGTTTCTGCTGATACCTGAAAACAGATTTATATCTGTTAACCTGTTGCTCAGAAGGTGCCTGTCATGATGTTACGATCGTGGCTCTGGACTCTAACTTGTTTTCACAAGCTAGATAAAAGGTAATTCCCTGGCAGTGGCATATTTGCTTTGGTTTTATATTTGATTTAATAACATTAATGTTTAAGTCGAGATTTACAAGAAATGTTTTATTTACTGCTGCGAAAAAGCACCTTATTTGTTTAAAGTTTTTGCAAACCACGTGCATTGCATTTTGTGTATATAGCAGTACATTTAAATTAAAAGTGCACACTCTAGAATTCATTATTCAATTTTGCACATAACAACGTGATTAATCACAATTTTTTTTTTAATCGTTGCCCAGCACTACTTGAAATACAAACAGTTATATGCTTTGGTTTGACCTTTCTCTTCCGATAACAATACCTTATCTGCAGATACCCAGACAGGCACCAATGCTCTCTTTTTCCCCCTCAAATTAAAAACTGTTTTCCATACTGAATGGAATTTAGAGGTTTCAGAGGCCAGAGATTGCTGTGGCACTAAATAGTGAGTTGAGGTTTTAGTGGCTTACTAAATGTAACTGTTAGCTGAAACACTAAATTTTACCTTAACACTGATGAAGAAACTGTTCTTACACACACACACACATAGACCTCCACAGGCATATATACATGTACCTGTATTTGCCTGCATTCCTTCACCCACACATAAAAGGAGCAGCATTCATCAGCATTTGAAACATGGAGCCGATCAGCATCTAGGACTGGAGGCTGGGTAAGAGCTCTCTGAATTCTGTGTGTGTGTGTGTGTGTGTGTGTGTGTGTGTTTTCCCCTTGTAGGAAGCTGAAGTACATCAAAGCAGGCTCATTAAATACAGAAATATACAGACAGAAACTGTGTGTGTGAAAAAGAGGGAGACAGGAAAACATAAAGAAGAGTGAAGCGAAGGATTGAAACAGGATGCGGGGTGGAGAGAGAGAGAAAGACAAGAGTTTTATTGTGATGACTCAGAGTCCTACTTAGAAGAGTCTTGGCTGTGATGAATCATGTGGCTGAATATCAAACTGCCGGTGAGAGCACATGTAAGGGCACGCACACATACACTCTTTGCATGCACTCCTCAGTTCCTTCAGTGGCTTCAACCCAGCACATCAGCTCCACCCATATGAATTTTCCTGGAAACTCACACACACACTCACACTCACAAGGTCAGGCTCACTCATTCTCAAGTCCTTCTCTTGAAATAAACTTTGACAGCACGTACAGTGACACTCCAGACACTACGATATAAGACTTACAGCCCAGGGACACTGACAGAATCATCTATCGTTGAATCTGCTGGCTGAGTGCAGGTCACCAAAGAGAGTCACGAGACAGAGCTGTCAGCCAATGGCCACGCAGAAAGAGATAAGCCGCTCATGCAGCACAGAGGAGGACACTAATGGATAGTTCATAGCGTTAACTACCACTCTGCCCTAGTGGCACAGATCCAAACAGTTGACGAAGCAGCGACAGGCACAAACCCACGTCTGCCTCACGCGCAGAGTTCACACCCACTCACCCTTACACACCAGCCTTCAGGGCACAGACACATCTACAGCTTGTTTTCCTCAGTCTAAAATTAAAGGGTCAGGTCATCCAAATTACAAGGACATATTTTCTGACTTATGCTAAGTGGTACTGGTATAGTTTTATTTGCCAAAGTGAAACATATATATGTCTCTTGAGATTTCTTCCTTCACCTCAATAGAGTGGCTATGAATGGACCTGCTGTAGCTCAGCAAGTAGAGAGGGTCGTCCACTAATGGCAGACTCCATCCCTGGTTCCTCCTGTCCACATGTCGATCTAGAGCAAGACAACGAACCTCAAATCGTCTAGGTTAACACCTTGCACCGTAGTTTGCTGCTGTGGGTGAATGAGAGGAAACTTGCTATATAGATGTGGTGCATTTGCAGCAGTTTGTCTTTCCAGAAACGGTGTCCTTGGTTCCTCCGGATAATCTACAGACCCCCCAGTTCGCACAAAACTGCTGACAGTGTGTTCTGTGAACTATCCTGAGCAACAGTGGCATTTTTTTCCTGGGGAAACAAGACACTTTGTTTTCCAAGTTTAGGCTACCTGTTTAATGCTGAGGGGCACAAACAAAATTATATTCACCTATTTGGATTTTTGCAACAAAAAACAATTATCCTGCTTGATTACTTTCCCATTTAGGTACAGCTCTGACCTGGTTCTATAGCTCAAAACGCCCAACAGAAATGACAAAAACAGTCATCTCTGATTGCTGTGAAAGGTAGACTGAAAATGACGCCAGCTGGTTGGCTGCAGCGGGATATGTCACTTGGTACTGATTGGTAAGGTCAAAACAAAAATAACCCCCCTCCCTAACACAATGTGGTTAACATGTCAACACATTCTCACTCCCAACTCGTCACATATGGACGCTTGGTTAAGGCCCCGTGGCGTTGCTCTTTAACACCCTTTCAGCGCTGTTTTTCGACATTTCGTCCTGGTTGAGAGTCCGGCTTCTGGCCCTCCGTCCACCCCAACCAACTCCTTACTCTAACTTCTCTGTTAAATATCCTATACCTACTTTTAAAAGTGACACTATGGGACTTTCCCCAGTGCATTGAACTGTGCCGCTGAGGGCCAAATTTGTCTCAGAGATGGAATACAGATCTAAGAGAAAGGTGGCCCTGCCCAGGGCCCGACCCAGTACTCCAGTACAGCCCTGCCTCTCTGCCTGATTTCCTCCACTCTACAACAAACTACACTTCACTCTCTGTCTCCTGAGTCCCTGCGACGCTTTACTCTTAAAAGCTGCATTATCACTGTGTACACAGTAAGGCACAACATGTTCCTGGTTGCTAAGCGACAGTCGCTGGAGGTGGGAGTGGTGCTGAGAATGTTATCAGGGTTTCGGGGGAGGGATCATACCATTCATCATTAAATTGGGGGTTTAATTTGATACTGAGCCTTTTTTGTTAATGTACTGTTTCGCCGAAATGTCACCCCGATTCCCTTCTTCTCCACAGTGAGGCCATCTTAAAAGGTTTTAGTCTCCTGCCATGCCATCTGACAGTGGGCTGTGTTGTGGTTGTTTTAAAAATAAAAAGCAGCTCCCTGAGCACCACGGGCTCAGGAATGCTGCTCTTTGTGCGCTGTACCTATAAATAAATTATTTATAGGAAAC
Source organism: Lepomis gibbosus (assembly GCA_029875015.1). Taxonomy (NCBI): domain Eukaryota; kingdom Metazoa; phylum Chordata; class Actinopteri; order Centrarchiformes; family Centrarchidae; genus Lepomis; species Lepomis gibbosus. The sequence continues at coordinate 26,104 of JAPMOB010251313.1, forward strand.
GACGCTTCCACTCTGTTATTTTAAAACTGAATGTCATGTGATTTCCTTGCGCGTCTATGCCTGTGTGTGGTGCCTTGTAAGTGTTTGGGTGGACACAGCTGTATTCGAGAGATTTCTGATTTTCACCGAAAGGTATTGATCAGTGCTAAAGTGGGTAATGAGCTAATAGCTGAGGGGAAGGGATGATGATAGAGGGGCTTTCTTTACTCTTTCCACATCTGAAGCCCAGGACTGAAGTCAGCAGTGCAGCTCTCCATCTGCCTGCCTGGGGTTCCCACAACAAAAATCAATACTCAATAATGGACAAACATAAATTTGACCAGGCTTAGGCATGTAACATGTCATGTCAGACAAAGGTCAGTCTGATAAAACAGGTAACACATGGACAAATTCAATCATCTAAAAATCAGAAAACAGTAATACCATCTTATGTGGAAGATAAGATAATAAATTCACATAAAGGTAGCTGACGGAAACACCTACTGATTCACATTTCAGAAATTGGCAATCAGTGTTTGACCTACCAGTGTTTTGGAAGGGACGGCCCGCCCCCTCCAAAACAACCGCCTGCCCCCCCCGAAAAGATGACAAAAAATATATAATTAAGCTATTTATATTTCAACAACCCCTCTAAAAATGCGTGAGACAAAGCTGTCTTCACACACAGCTTTGCGTCGCTCGTAGCCTCAAAAGTTAAAGTTCAATTTAAACTTTAGTTGCGTTTCAGCGAGGGCGGAGCTTAGCGGCTCCTCTACAGACATACATGCACACACACACACACACACACACACACACACGACGTCAGATGGAAGAGTCGGAGGGCGAGCAAAAGCTCCTCGCTTACACAAACTCTCAGAAGCGCAACCACATCGGCAGATGCAAGACGCCGGCTCCATGAAGATTGCGTGGCTGTTTGGGCGGAGTCAGATATTCCATTTAAAATTAAAAGGAGGAGCGTCGCCCATGTGAGAGCAGCCTCCGTCAGACCCACTTATAGTGTGTTCAGCAGCATGTGGGGGCTATCAAGTAATAACCTGTTTAATAGCGGACAATTCACAATATTCATGAGCTGCATTGATTCTGAATTGTCCCCTATTAAACAGTATTATAGTGTTTTAATATCCTACTGTTGCAACACATTTATTGTGAATTATTGTGACATAAATAATTGCACATATATTATTTATATATGCATATTGCCTGGTACATGAAAGTCCTTGATATTGATTCAGAGTTTAATACTTTCTTATTGAATTGTTGGAATTTTATTCACCACATGATGACTCACTCTTTCTGATGACAACATGCGCTTCAACTGTAAAACACAGAATTGACTAATTTAAACGGAAAACACTGAATTTGGGGGAAATTTAACAGCATCTGGCAAAAAATATCCGTGTCCACGGTCTCGTCACCCAGTTTGTGAATGCAGCCTGACTGTAGAAACTTTAGCAAATAAAAACGTGAAGGTGATGAGTCTAAACAGGCAATTTAGTGCGTTGCATCTTTGATGACACCACGGATCTGTAACGGACCTGCTCCGAGACACTAGCAGTTTCGGGGGGTCTACCACCCCTCCTGGAAAAAGTCCTAAACTCTAGGCAATCCTTGATTTTTGCCATTTTGGTGCGTTGGAACCAGCTAAATCGTTTCTGGACACTTGTTATATAAGAACTATATTCACTCTACTCAGCTCTGTCCTGAGAACATCTGGCTCCTTAGCTGCTAAACGTTCCCCTTCTTCACCCTGTCTGCAGAGTAGTGCAGACCGCGTCTATCCGAGCTTTTCTGTTAAAACAAGTCTGCTGCTGCGGCTGCTGGAAATGAGGTGGATTAGGGCAGTTAGACTAAACCAAAATGAGCCAGGGGATAATTCTCTGCGGGTTGGCCACTGCAAGCAATTATACTTAGTCGCTGCATCCATTGTTCATGCAAAAAGATTGATTAGTGGAGCTTTAAAACTTGCTCAGCAATTTAATGGAAACATACAATAACAAGGAACTTGCACAGAGTTCTCAAATCAAGGAGGCTGAAAAGACGTCAGCAGGTGGATGACTGTCAGTGTAAAGCCCACATGTGTAGAATTAGTATCTGATCATGTCGTCTTTCAATTTATAAAGGATTTATGTTTACAGAAACCCTGTGAGCTAAAGTCATGTAAACGGCACAGAAAGAGGTCAGACAGCTCAAATACGTCCCACTATTCCAGTTTCAGCAGAAGCAGCTCTCAGACGGACTTCTTTCAGTCTTTGGTGACAAACGATGCTGCAGATGCAACCTGGAGTCTTTAGCAAAGCTGTACAGTGGGGAGGAACACACCGCTGCAGGTGACCCTACAGAATCACCCACCTGGTTGCATAAAGCATGCTAAATACAAATGTACAAATGCAAATGCTGTGTGAACATACACACAAACATGTTTATGAATTACACACACAAAAAGACACACAGGCCATCTGCCTAAGCTCCGCTGGGCTGAGGGAAGCTCTAAACACTTTGTTCTGTATTATCTTTCCTCTGTGTGATTTTAGTTCTTCTTTATCACTCCCACAGCATGGGATTATGTTTACCTAGACACTACCTCTGGTGTGTTTTCACTGAATCTCTGAAAACAGGAAATGTAACAGCTGCAGGCCAAGTTCGTTCTATACAATGCAACGTCTAATGTTTGATAATATCAAATTTATCGTGCTGATTGAGAAAGTAGGTCATTGTCAGCGGCCTGACCTCAAAGTGACCTTGATTCAAACATTTGCTCGTCTGTGAAGTCTTCTGGAAAATGAAAAGTCTTTGTGGTGACTTCATTCTGTACCAACAAGCGATTTAAAAATTCAAATCAATAAAGTCATCACAGATGCTTGAACGATCCCATTCCTCTGCTCAAACAACATCGCCTGACGCTCTTAAATGATCTGCCCCTGCATCATACCACATCCCAAGATCCTCTTTCATCAGGAAATCAATAAAATGAATAAAGAAAGGATCCTAATGTGACTTTGATGCGTCAGCACCCAAATATCTAACAATGTTCTGCCTAAAAATAAGCCTAACAACCTCAAATATATCACCACAAACAAAAGTGCACTACACTAACTGCTAAGCTATTATACTTAAACCTCATCATGTGTTATTATGACCCTCGTTAAGGTTGTATTAGTTGCTCTGTGTTCTGCTATCCTGTCCTCTGTGTGTGTGTGTGTGTGTGTGTGTGTGTGTGTGTGTGTGCACACAGGCTGGGAGCAGCTGGACGAGCGTCTGCTGTCAAATGCATCCTGAGGATAAATAATTTCCTAAAACTGCTGGACACTGTAGTTTTGAGCAAACAATACTAAAATAGTAGTATTTGGAGCAGCAGGACGCTGAATGTGGGATTGAATCAAAATAAACTATAACATGTGTGTTCACGCGGGAGAAGGAAAAAAATACAGAACATTGCTAGCCTTTTCCCTTAAAGAGGTGATGTTATGCTCATTTTCAGGTTCATAATCTTATTTAGGGGGCGTAGCAGAACAGGTTTACATGGTTTAATTACTCCATACTCTTTGTCATACCGCACATTGCTGCAGCTCCTCTTTTCACCCTGTGTGTTAAACTCTTTGTTTTAGCTGTGGAGTGATGTATCTTGTCTCTAAATAATCTTTGTTGGGAGGTGTTTTTGAGGGCGTGTCGGAGTATTTTACTTTCATCCCTGTGACGTCACAGGAATCGGCTGGACTACAAACAAGCTGTTTTCAGGCAGTTCAGAGCAGAGTCTCCTGTGGGAGACGGTAAGATAAGCCGATAAATGAGAGGGAAAAAGCCAAAAAGCATAATACCACTTCTTTAAGACACATTTTGTAATAAAAGAGTCAACTGCAGTTTTCCATTCTAAAAAGGACTGATTTGCAGACCATGAAGGGAACAACACTTTATTTTGTGTTGAGCCTCTTTGACATGTGTGTAACATTATTTTATTATAAAAAAATGAACACTGAAATATATATATATATATATGGCCAGGCATGAAAAAATGTAGTATACTCATGGGCACAGCAGTTCTTGTGTAATTCAAACAATAAAGGATGCAAAGAAATTTGTTCATGTGGCAAGAGTAAGATCTCAGTTTGGGTGAAAATCAGCAGGGGACCTAAAAGCAGCTCAGGAAAACTCTGCATTTCTTTAATACGCCAACAACCTGCCATGAATTGGCCTTCGAACCCTCTGGTCAGCCACGATGCCACCCGCCAAACTGGCTACTCATCAGGCATAACTGGGTCAAGGGCAATAATGCCAGTAATTCAATCTGAAGCACAGATGCATCTATTGTTAGCACTAAACCAAGGCCGTATGTGTTTCAACACGCAGATGCTGTTTTTGCGTGCTCTTTTTTTCAGCAGGTATTTAATTACTGATTACAAGTAAAATCTTGTCCACACAAAATTAAAGGATGCAACCTGGAGTCCAAATCTAAGAATGAGGTCAGACAGCGACAAACCAGACGTGTGACAGTCTGCTTGTGTCCCTGGTCTCAAACAGCAGCTTTTCTTTTCTATATTTAACTGCATTTTAAGGCTCTCTGCCTTCAGGAGACAGGCAGTGAGTGGAAAGAGACTGAATTATATTTTAAAAAGATATATTTTGGCAAATGTGTTCAACTCTGCTAGGAAAATAACTTTTGAAATAGCTTTTTACGAGCAGATGTAACTTTTCCTGTTATTCAGATCACTTCAGACTCCAGGATTAAGCACTGTAAGTTAGATTTGTATGCTTATAATTGGCATTACATTTTCATGACAATTTAAAGATTAATATTTTCCTGTGCAAAAAACTCCTAAGACACTGAATCTAATCTCAGTTTTGTTTTAAGATCAGGTTTTTCGTCATATGCTTCTAAAAGTTATCTGGGGCAATATCGTAGCCGTAAATATGAGATGTTTTGCTTTTAGGGACAGAATCAGTGAGCTGCCTGCTGCACGGCGGAGAGACAGCCCTCCCTTTTCTTTAAGAGCATTTGGAGAAAGAAATGGTGAGGACTGCCTGTGCTAGTTCACTGCACAACTGACAGTTGTGTGCTGTGTTGCAGTCCTCAGAGAGATGCAGAGAGGCAGAGATCTGACAGAAGGACAACCGCGCAAACACACACACACACACACACACACACACACACACACACACACACACCTGGGGGCACAGGGAGGCAGATGCATTTGCATGTTACACTGGTCACACATCCTTCTCTTGGCCAAAGTTGTGTGTTATATAAGAGCGTAAGTAAGCGTACTTTACTCCATCTACCTACATTGCACACAAACACAAACACACACACACACACACACGACACACATACAGGATGCTAACTTTTTTATGCATGTTATCTCCTGTGAGCAATACTGTAATAAACTCACAATAAAACATGTCTCTCTCGCTCAGACCTGCACAATAACAACCACTTCCTTCTGCAAAGATACGCTTCACTCTGTCACTACACCTAATAGCTCCCCTAAGTGCTAAAATTTCCTGCTGCTTATTGTCGATATATTGGAACTCAACACTGTTCACAACTGAGTTTTCAACATCAACAGTGAGCTGGGAGGAGACTGGAGGTTATTTTTAGCTTTGGGAGAGGAGTTAGTGTACATCCCTCTGTAGGAGTTTATGGAATGATCAGTGATCGAGCCAGATGGATGCAGTGCATGGCCAATATTTAGGGTTGGGTTGTGACAGTCAGTTTCATTTTGGATCAGATATCCAGAATCACTAAGCTTCTCTTACAGATTTTTTTGTACATCTCCTTTCTTGTTAGCAGCAACATTTGTCATTTTTAACAAGAGCTGACTTTTACTTTCGCAGGTTTAAATGTCAAACCTCACTGGCAGCATGTTATGTGAGCTGTAAATAACCTTTGTCCTAAGTGACAGTTAACCGAATATCTGTGAGTTTTATACTGTTGGTCAGACAAATAACAACATGGAGTTATAACCTCGGGCCCTTTGACATTGTAATCAATGATTTTTTCGATGTTTTAAAGACCAAAAGATGAACTGACAAGTCTTTTAAAAATGCAATAATTACTTACAGCGCTGCACAGATTGTTGTTTGACTTTAAGTTCATTTTTTAATATCAAATGTCCTGATCAGTGAATATGTCCATTTTTTTATTTTTTATTTTAATCCTTTATAACCAAATTTAAAAGAATCTTTGACTGTTTGTTAAGTGTTTAATAGGAATGCACCAAAAAGAAAATTCTTGGCCGAGGCTGAAACCAAATTTAATGAAAAGCTTTACTGAACAAGGTTTTTCACATTTTTTGCCAATTCTTTTACCATTGCACATATAAAATAGTCAAAATGGGCTTTTTACTCAGTGCTTCCCACAGAATTTAGAGAGACTATGTTGGGCAGGTCCGAGAGGGTCCGAGAAAGTAAATTACATGTCTCTTAATTGCCTTCTCACGGACGAGTGACAGAAACGCTCAAAGCGGTTCTTTTCTAAGACGTCAGCCACAGACGGAGTGGATGTGCGGGGAGACAATTCAGCAGAACAGAGTCTGCAAGCGGCCATTTTCACATCTTTCTCAGACACTTTAAAATGCTTCCACACTGCCGACATGTCAACGTAATTGTTCAGTAAAATCTTCCACTGACTTATTGGTCTGAACACCAAAAGTGCTTGTTTCCACCAGCCGATTCATTTTGGTTGCTGAACATTACGTGCATCCTTAGTGTTTACCAGCATGTTAAAAAAGGAATTTTGGCTGATATGCATTTGATTCTTTTAAATTCTCGATGTCAACATTGTTGCCTCAAAAATCCAATCTCAGTCAGGCTCTAATCAATCACCGCTGTGGCCCGTTTAGTATTTTGGTGAAAGTCTAAAAAGGCTTTTTTCTCACATTCACAAAGAAAGTAAATATTCAAGCTGTGTAATGGATCTAACCTTTTCCAGAGGTAATTTTGATTTTGATATTTGAAGTCATTGAGGGCTTGGGGAGAAAAACGTGAAAACTCCTGGCGAGAGTGAATCCATGGGACAGTTCATGTTGGAGGTTGTTTAACCAGGAACTCCAGTGGAGGTGTAGATCCTGAAAATTGAATTTCCACTTGTGTTTACTGACTCCTTCTGTGAGGAAACATACCCTGGTTGTCACGTCTATTTGGGGCTTTATTTCTTTATTCTTTCTCTGTTCTTTTTCTCAGAGCTTTTCCATCTTGTTCCATCCTGCTTCTTAAAAACAAAATGGTCTTTGTCATCTGAACTTGGAAAACAGGAGACTGCTTGCAAAATCTGTGCACACTTCTTATCAGTTATAATAAAAGAACATGCCAAAGTGTCAGAAATGCAGTGGAACAAGGGAAACAACCGTCAAATGATTTAGACTAGAAGAAGAAGTAAGCCTCTTCCACTCCATCTGACAAAAATTTACTTTACTGTCACTCTGCTCTCACATATCATTAACTAAGGTGCCATGCAGACACTTTACGGTATTTACAATATCAATCATTTAAATCTGACAAAAATAAATAGGTTTTGGTGGTTTAAGTAGTAAATAAACTTGTGTCAGTTTAAATGAAACAAGAGTGCAGACCAGATGCATCTCAGGGATTATATGTAAGTGCAGAAACCATAAATAATGTCCTGAACACATTGATTAACGTGAACAAGGAAGGCAGAGAAAAGGAGCCGCTGTGTCCTATGATGAACTCGTCCTTCGGTTTAATCAGCAGCTATGAGACGATCCCAAAGGACACCACACAATTATGAGGAGCGACCACCTACTGTGGCCATGAGGCAAAACTCTGGCTGTGTGCTCTGCTACAGCACACACTTCACTGGCCAAGAGGATAAACGATGGGCACCTACTCTGTCTATGAGCAGAGAGGAGTAAATGTGTATCATCAAAAACACCTCTGACCTTCTAGCTTTCTGACTTTTGGCCTTTTAAGTGTCGCAAACAGGTGATATCAGTAACAAGTAATTTTCCTCCTAACCGTACTTACTTAAAGTCAACAAGCGCAGACTGCTGAAGCATAGCGGTTATTGATGGGGACAACGACAAGCACCTACTTTAACATATTTAGACAAACGATTCCAGTGCTTGTGTACTAGTGCACAAAATGCATGCGTGCATCCTCATGCCAAGCTGTAAGAAGCAATGAAAGATTGATGCCTAGCCAAGCCCTAAATCATGCATGCAAATGGATATGTTCTGCTGATGTACAGTAGAGGGGAAACAGGGCACATGTGCACTCTTGCGGACGTAAAAACAGATGTTTAAAGACACACACACCTCTACTAGAACTCAAAACTATGACCAGGCACTTTGAAATAAATGACAGGATGATAAAATATTCAGCCTGTGCTGTTGGTATGTAATAATGAACATTTTAGCAATACTTCTAAATCCAAATCTTTTGTGATAATCACTGGCTTCTTTCCAGTCCGGTCTGCCTCTTCATCTTTGTTTCTGTCGCTCAACCCATGATCTGAAAACCAATCAGCATCCACCATCAAGGACCATCCACACAATAAAATGCGCTTTGAAGGAAAAAGAAGGGAGGATTCAAGAGGGACTCGCAGTAACAATGTGTAGGGAAATTCATTATCCAAACATGTCTAAATTCTCCTCATTCATATGTGATGGACCTGTGCAGATGGAGAATTCACCTGTCAAGGAAATATAGAGACATCTTGCATTGGAAATGTGGCTTAGCAGCTGAATACTGCAGGTCATCTGGTGGGATGGTAAAGGGATTACATACCAGAGCCAACAGGCTGCCATGGTTACCACAAGACAGAATAAACAACAGCACCAACCAACACACATTTAGTATTTTGTGATATTTCCTCATACTTTCAAATTCATTTTGGATTGGTAACAGAGGAGTGGGACACAGAGGCTTTTTTTATTATAGCAGCAGCTGCTTGAATAATTATATCACGAACCAAATATAGACTTTATTTAGACCTCTCATAGCTGCTTTTTGGTTCATTCAGAAATATTTAACAGATTTTAAGTGTCTAAATGTGCTGTTTTCATTCAGAGTCTCTGTGATGTAAGTATGTAAACAAAAAGGCCACAGCCTTCTAGGACTCAGCTTAATCTCAAATTTGCAAATCACCATTTGCATATAAATGTTTTCCCTCAAACTTCTTTTGTGAAATGAGCCCCAGATCCATGAGACTTGCAAAAACATACACATACAAAAATAATAAACAGTCCAGCCAACGGCATCTTCATCATGCTCAATTTTTCCTTTTGAAGCTGGGGTAACCTTATGACCTATCAATAAATCGAGTCAAATGGAGGTTTCTTATGGATCAACATAAAACTACACGCACACACAAAAAACAATAAACAAACAACAACAAGAAAACAATGATCATCATGTTTCCATTTCCTGGTGCCCAAGACTCAACCTAATTCAGTTATTTGCGCTTAACTGACACACATTCGAACAGGTGGCCTTAAGTTACAGTAATGTGGCCACATTTACACACCTTGAGAAAAACAACATCTACATCAGAAGGTTGTTGGTGGATTTCAGCTGATCAGAAAACTCAGCACTCTGGGTTTAAACACTCTGCACCTGGATACTGGACTTCCTCACAAACAGACCCCCAGTCAGTTCGGATTGGCGGACACACCTCCTCCACTCTAGTGCTCATACACACTCCTGTCTACATCAGTGGAGCTGAGGTGGAGCAGGTGAACAGTTTCAGGTTCCTGGGCATCACAGAGAACATGGTCGTCTCACATCTCCACGCTGGTGGAGCTCAGAAATTACTGTATTTCTTGAGGAAGCTTAAGAAGGTCAAAACTGAGCACCAGTGATATCGGTGAGGAGAGGTGCCGAAAGGATACTAAAGGACAGTACCCACCCAGCCACAGCCTGTTCATCCTGCTGCCTTCTGGGAAGAGATATAGAAGTTTCAGCTGCAGCACCACCAGACTGCAGAGCAGCTTTTCCTCCAAGCTATCAGACTCTTAAACTCTTAATTCATCCTCAGCACTGCTCCAGTGATTATAATTTATTTCCGTTTACCATTTTTTTTATAATTGATTCTGTATTAATGTAGATTGTCTGCTATGTAGCAGAAGGGAGCTACAAACTCACTAACTTGTTATATTGTGACAATAAACCTACCTTCGTTCTGCTTTTCATTTAGAAACTGAACTGTCTTATGTAATTAAAACTTGTGCATGTTTCTTTTATTACTTTGTCCCAATGCTCCTTCTGTGTGCCTTATCATTTAATATTGATATAGTTTATCTTACTTTGAGTTTGCGGAAAGCTCTTTGTGCAATCCTGCAACTTTATACTTCTCCAGCTGTTTTTAAAAAAAAGGTCTTCTGAATTTATTGCATGTGTAAACAGATCTACAGACAAAACACAGCAGCCAGAGCAACAGTAGGTTACATCACATAACGTCAGGTAAAAGTTGGCTGGCGCCACATTAAAATCAGGCTGGATTGGGACAGGATGTGCTATTTGGCAAATGTTTGTTGTGTCAATTTATCTGTCTTTTATAATGTCCGTGCATCTTTTGCAGACGTTGTAATAGGATGAGTTTTTAAAAGAGTTAAAAAAGTGCTATCTGTGTTTTTGCTGCTGTTTCAGGTGGAGTTGCACCTCTGGGATGGCACTTATCTCATTATTAAACAAAACCACAGCAGTGAACAAATATTTTGATTGAAACTTGCAGTATTAAGGTCGAAATGCAAACCACAGTGATTGGAATCAGTCAGTGCAATGATATTCTGCTCACACTCAGTAGAGAATAAGAGCTGTGGATGGCTAACTGCAGTAGCTGGAGGCTGTGCAGCTGTGAATGTGTCAAACATTTTCAAGCTCTTCAATGCATTTTGTAAACATGTTCGTTCTGCGATACATCTGCAGACGGAAGCAGATTGATGAGATGATTAAAAGGGGTCAACAGAAATTTGAGATAAAACAAATGAGAGATGAGGAGTGAACGAGCTGAAATCATACTGAGGGAGAGCTGCAGACACAGATACAGTTTGCTCTCCTCATTTGATGCTCCATTTAGCATAAACACAAAATAAACCCATCCCCAGTGCAGAGCTGCTTACAGACACACAGTTGTTATGTTGTCACATAAGAACAGGGAAAAAAGCTAGCAAGCTTAAAATAGACAATGTGCTTTTCCTCTGACTGTTTTTCCCCTCAGCAGCTGTGATATGATTTGTAATATGCGAGGGCACAACAGCGCCTGAAATCCCTACAATAGCACGCAGCACGTGACATTTCTTCCAAAACTTGAGAAATGCATAATGATTCTGGAATGTGAGGAGCTCTGCTTCAAGTAATTTAGATAAAATCAAAGCTGTGGAGGCATTTGGAAGATAATCCCAAGAGATCAAATATTGCAACAGCTGACACAACACAGTGTCATTTTCAATTTGTGCTAGGGATGCAGCAAAAAGCAAATTCCTGGCTGAAGCCGAAACACAGAACAGCGAACAAGTACATTCACATTTTTTCCATTTATTTTACCACTGCATAAATTAAATAGTTAAAATGTTTTTTTTCCTCAGTGTTTCCACAGGATTTGGAGAGACTATGGTGGGGACTGGGGCCCGAGAGGGTCCGGTAAAGTAAATTACTTGTCCTTTTGCTTTTAATGGACACATGTAATATGTTTTATACTTTCTGTGAATAAAATCCAATCAATCTTATTTCCATCCTGTACAGACGCCTTATTTTGAAAACCGGACGTTGTCACATGCGTATCCTCCTCGCGCTAAATTCATCCAGTCCCACCGAGTTTGATAAATAATGTTGTATGTGGTTCTCGTACGGCGTAACATGAAGACGTCACAGCCTCTCTTCAGGTTGGACTCTCATGCTGCGACACTTGTCTTTGTAAAGAGACAAACTGACAGGATAAAGTCTCCGTTTCACTGGATTTACCATAAAGGCTTGAATACGTGTGCACTCCAAATTTAGGCGTGGCTAGCTTAATCGCCTTCTCACAGACGAGTGACAGAAACACTCAAAGCGGTTCTTCT
>JAPMOB010251315.1:0-37717 GCA_029875015.1 Lepomis gibbosus
CAGCATAATTGCCTTATAAAAAAACATTAAAACACATTAAAATCCAATGATAAACATGTACAATGTTGTGATATTTTGATCAACTTGATGCATTAGGGATTACCAACTTTAAATTGTAGTTGTTTTTATTGTTACAAAATTAAACATATACCATTTTACCATATACCAGAGCTTTTCACATTGAAAGTCTTGTAAAAACTGAGGCAAAGCAAACATATAATACTGTAAAAACTTAAAGGCTTAAATCAGCACTTGCAGTAAAGATTTATTGATCAGCATCCCAAAGGACCAATTGAATTTACCAGTCAGAACCCCAAACAAAATACCAAGGGAGAGCAGCAAGGCTAAAAGGGGAATCCCTGTTTTGTGGTTGGATTGTTTATCTTAACAGGTTTTCAAAGTACACACAAGAGGAAGAAACCAATATCTTCACAGATAAACACATCTCAGGTGGTAAAGGAGCTCAGTAACTCTCCATTCCTTTCTCTCTTATCCACATTACTGCTCTTCAGCCTACAGTAGCTCTACTCTCCTTTGTCGCTCCCTCCCTCAGGTTTTTATCCATTTATTTCATTCTTAATTTGTCTTTTTTTTTTAGGCTGAACTGAGGCGGTGCATGTTGCAGTAACAGCTACAGGGCAGCCAGTCATGTACATTAATATCCACTCACCAGCCTGCAACGCTGAGACAAATTCTCCATCAGGGGAGAGCAGGCAGAGACAGGTGGTATCCGGCGGCTAAACAACCAGCTAGCTTATTTAGCTCCAACATGACGCCTGTGACTTCAGAAACAAACACTTCACGTAATCACCATGAATTAAAGCCTAAAGCCATGCCTCTCTGTCTAGCAATCCACCCGTGGTTAATTACATGGAGCCAGTTACATTTACATTTATATTAAAGGCTTAATTGATTGGAACGACAGTCAGTGTTCTAATGAGCTGGGTAATGATAAATTCTGATTTGTTTCCTTGTCTAATTTTTTGTCTTGATTCACCAAATCAGTTTTACCCCAAGAATGAAATCTGTTGGAGGCGTTTATCTGCGCCGCCATCTGTTCAAGTGTTCGCCCGTTCGACCCACATGAATGTGACAAAACTTAAGGATGAGGATACAACACCAATTTTGAGGCTCTTTTATGTTAGATTGTACAATGGATGCCTGATTAATAGCAACAATTTTGATAGTCACTATTTTTCAAGCAACAATTGTAAAAAAAAAAAAAGTACCTGATTCCAGCTTCTCAGTTGTGAAGTTGTTCTGCTTTTCTGACTGTCTTTGGAGATTTATTATGCACCTCACAGCTCTGCTTCTTTAAAATCAAAGCGATTGGCTTAAGCAGGACTTTATATTTAAATATAAGCGGGCATATTTGTTCCCGTTTGACCCAGGAGGACTGCACCATTTGTCAGGAACAACTTCTTTGCTGAGGTTTTGTTTGTATTTATAAATGCCATGTTCCCAGACAGTAACACCAGTGGGTGTGTTATGGTGAAGACACTAGTGACCAAACTGTACAATGTGTAATTGTCAATGTGCAGGCAGGACCACAATGTTTTTTGTCAAGTGCTCTCTGGTCTGATCCACTCTACTATCTATTATCATGAGGGCATCATTTGAACAGCAGGTTCTCCCAGTGTATTCTTATGGGAACAATTTCTTTGTTATATAACACATCCCACAACAGTCCTGTGAAGATGGAAGGGTAAAAAGGGAGCAGGAGCAAAGTGTGGGGGCTCTGTGATTAAATGATGAATATAATATAATGAGCTAAGCTGTGCAGCCATTCATGTTGTGAGGCTATCAGGGCACCAGTGAGTCAGCCAGTAATGTTTGCAGGACAAAACATAGTCAAACCCCCGGCAAGTTGCCTCTGAGACGTATGAATTTATTAACACAATTACAATTTATGGTTCAGCACCTTCTCATCCTGATCCTGTGTATGTTGTTAGGAGATTTGCATAATTTTAGAGCTATATACAGCCCCCTCCTCTGTTCAATGTATTCTTTCTACCACATGGTTGAGTCTAAAATGATACGGCTGCACTTATGCACCATTACAAACAAAGTCTATATGGTCACATTGGAGCTGTGGCTGGTGGTAGGCGGAGAAAAAAAAAAACACAGTAAAAGGGATCAACGGGTGAATGAAAAAAACGAAACAAACACCAGGCGAGAAAGAGCGCAAGGAGAGCGAGAGCCGCAGGGATCACAAATAAGGCTCACTGGGAAAAGGGAGGAAAAGAGCGCACATAGAGGAGACCGATTCGTGCACATGCCTGACCGACACCAGACATCAGCTGATCTGCTCTGCCGCTCGGTATCCATGACAACACTGTCTCCCGGGAAGTTGGCATGACAACAATGGGAAGAGAGAAGCGGCAGCGGAGGAGAGGAGCGAGGGGAAAGACAGCGCCTGATAGGGAGGGGGGTGAGGCGTGGTGGGCGGGGGTGGAGGAGGAGGAAGCAGGAATAGAATGGAAAAAAATGTGAAAAGAAAAGATGGTGAGAAGCAGTGAGATGACTCACTGAGGCAGAATAGATATATCACCATTTCTTCAACGGTATTTGTTTTCTTCAACAACAAATACAATGCAATGATCTCACTTTTGCTACACAGACATTAATTTGCGTATAAATCCTTTTAGACAGTTGTTGACTCAACACTATAGTTCTAGCCATCTATCAACCCGGCTGCCTTTTGCGGGAGCAGCAGTAAACACACTCTACAGGGCAGCCAAAGGTGGTGTGGTGTTGGCCTATCAGTGCTAATCTACAATGAGCTAACTGCTTTCCCCTCTGTTTGACCTTCTCCAATCGATACCTCCACGTCACGCTGCTGTGGCTCTCGGCCTACAGTACATCTCTATATCTTTTCCTCCTCACTCCTCTTTCCTTCTACACCTATTCTCCCCCACCGTTGCACTTTTTCACCTTGGCCAATTCACTCACCCATTCAGCTTGACATTTACTGAATAAAAATCGCATGGTGTTATGGATCCAGCTCGGCAGTGGTAATAATCAGTGATGATTATAGTCAGTGAAAGAACATATCAAGACGTAGAGCCATTCATTATTTAATATCACCATATTCAGCACCTGGACACCTTGGGTCTGGCAACTGAATGCTGTTAAATGCTAGTTCATATACTATATTTCTCTTACTGCCAACAAATCCCATTAAAAGATCCCAAAAACAACAATTCGATTTAACTGTACAGAAAACTGAACAATATATGTGTGATTTCTTAAGGTTTTACATCAGTATGTACCAGTGGGGCTGAGTGTTATATACGGGGTAGAGAAACTTGCTTAAGAGAAAAAAAAATGTCCTTGTTGGTTTTGTTCTTTTCATGGGGATCGACCAAACACTCTTTTAATGTACATTTCTGCCTGTGAGTATAGCATTAAGACATATTTAATAAAATGGGAACCTATCCTAACTTCTCTACTCTTTCAGTAACACGCAGCCCCAAATTGCTTGGTTCCCAGTTGAGACGCAATTCTTTAAAAGCTCACAAATATATNAAAAAAAAAAAAAAAGATCAGTAATTTCCTTTTTTTTTTAAGCAAATATTACTCAAACTCAAGTATATGGTCCCCAAATTTGTTGGGAACAATCCTCAACTGTGGATTTATACACATTTGGTTCACAACATATTTATGGTGTATGTGGGATTGACAGTATGGCTCGGGGACAACAGCGGAAGATAAATCAGACTTTGGATACGCAGACAATACTTGTTAGTTGGATCAGTTCTCTGTTGGTTTTGGTCTTTTCATGGGATTTGTTGACAATAACAACAATATAGAGCTTTTGCCAGTGTTATAGATTAAGAATGCAACAAATTCTTAATTGTTTACATAAAAAAACAGATAAAAAATGTTTTCATGGGTATAAAGAGGGTTAAAAATAACCTGAAATTTTCTCTACCCTTGAGTACATCTTTGGTTATAATGTGTATGTGGAGTACTGTGTGTACTAATCTTGTGGTGGCACTATCAATGTGTGATATCCGCAAACCATACTATGTGCCACTGTGTCCTCCTACAACACTGATAGCCCCCCATATGCCTTGTGAATGGGACAGAGCCTCATCTCTCCACACTTTGTGTGTGTGTGTGTGTGTGTGTGAGATCCACTCTCTCTGAATGAACAATAACTAAAAATCTCCTTAACTCACGCTGCTCTCTCTATCACCATCTGTCGCAACTCCCTCTCCCCATTTCACTTCCAGATGCAACGATATGGGCTTCGGGTGTCTGTCTACAAGCTCTCTAATTCCCTCCTGTCACTTGTCAGCTTCAACACTGAGGTGTCTTGTCACACTTGTCACCGCACACCGGCCTCATATCTCACTCATTTCACCGGACAACGGGGGTGTATCCGCCTCAGAGATTAATATATTACACCTTCACTTCCTGTCTCATTTCTGACTCACTTCTAAGGTCAGCGGTGCAAATAGACTTGGTAGGCAATCATTTAGTCTTAGCAGAGCAAGATAAGAGAGATTGTTAAATCAGAATTATTATCAATAGTTCAACTGCATAAATGAGTTGGTGTAGGTTGGTTTTAGGATTAAGGTTAGACTTAGGGTTAGGTTAAAGTTAAGGTAGGGAATGTGGTTTGGCAAGTTATTATGATGCTTAAAGGAACAGTTTGCCATTTTGGGAAATTTGCTTACTGTAAACTGTCAGATTATAGACAAGCATTTATTCCTAATTTCCCCTGCTTCTCAATTAATGCAAACTCCAAACCTCCTTAACAATTACCTGCTGTCTTGTTAAATTCAGTATAATGCCCATTTGCCCAATGCATGGTTGTGGATCAGTAGGGAGAGCGAGCTGGCCATTAATTGGTAGGTCGGCAGTTTGAGAATAGTGAATGCAGATGTAGTGTAAAAGCGCTTTGAGTGGTCAAAAAGACTAGAAAGGCGCTATACAAATACGAAGCAATTCCATCACTACAACAATAGTCATGTCATATTCCCCAATTTTACTGCATTCACAAAAGCTGTTAAGCTGTTCTGAGTAAAACTCCCTCTAAGTTTCCAGATTAAAAGTCTATCAGACTTTTATGGGTAGGATTTAATTGTAAAGAAACTTTGAGAAATGTTTTGTTTTGTTTATTAAATATCTGTCAGGGAAAAATGCAAAATAAAAGCAACTGAACTAATAGTAGTAACTGTATTCCNAAAAAAAAAAAAAAGAAAAGAAAACAAGCGACAGCAGCATTGTGGTGAGAAGTGTTACACTGACGGAATTAGTGCTGTGGAAATTCTACTGAATAAGCCCTATGAACCACTGTTGTAGGCTACAACAACCTCCCTCAAAACAGTTTAAGTTATCTTAGCATAAAGACTGGATAGAGCGAGAAAGCGCTAGCCTGGTAACAAAATCTGCCTACTGTAGCAGCACTTGTTTATCCTGTTTGTTTAATGTGCACAAAAAACAAAGTGTAAAGACAAAAAACTGATGTTAAAAGGGGGTTTTAAGAGGTGTTATGTGCAGGACTATTTCTTGGACAGGAATAGTGACTTAAGGTAGTTGTTTGCTAGTTGTCCGCCAATGTTAGACTGTCACAAAAAAAAGTTGACAACTGCAGCCTGTTATTATCAATTATTACACTTGCGCAAGAACATTAAAGAAAACAAGAGAAAAGACAAAAAAACAACAAAAAAAACCTGATTTCGGCCGTGCTTGTGAAAGAAACAAGTAACATGAAGTCAGCAGACACAAACACACAGGACACATTTTCCATGGAAACAGCCTCATGTGTTGTGTGTATGTAGCCTTAATTGGCCAATCACAGTGTGAATATGAATTAAAATTAGCCAATTGTAGAGCTGAATGAGATTTTTGCATATGGACATGTTGCCACAGGCTCTTGGGAAATCAGAGATAAGACTGTCACCTCAGTTTCAGGAAGACACTCAAATTGCATCCTTGTGTTCTTTTGGACATCACATACAAACCAAAATTTGTGAATTTATATAAATGTAAACTAATCCACAGTGTGAGAAGGAACATGTAGAACCTAATCCTATTACAGCACTAAAGTATGCAAACATATGTGTTTTAATGTCCATTAGTACCTATGTTTTTATTTACTATTTTACCTTTTTTTGATGTTGTTGCTCATGTTTTATTGTTGTCTCTTATTATGTATGTATATGTATGTATGTCTTATTTTACTCTTGTAAAGTACTTTGCGACTTATGTGAAAGGCGCTATATTAAATAAACTTAAATAATTTAACTCATTTTTCAATTAATTTCCATTGGAGCAGACATTTAGAGCTATATTTATGATATATGGTCTCTGTATAATACGGTAGCCAATGTAATTAAACTTACCCAGAAGTAGTATAATTCATATAAAATAGTTAGTTGGAGTAGTGTTTAATTACTGTTACTTTAATGTTTTTTATGTCCTCCACTACCTTTGGCTGATCCTTAATGTTTCGTCTTGCAACTATGTTTTGACGTGCTGTGCATTGATTGATCAGTTTTTGTCGTTTCAATTCAATTGTGTAAAATTAAAAAGACAGTGCCTCCTACAAGTAATTTCTACTGATTTCAACCTCAATGGTAGCTTTATCTGAATCATTTCGAGGCCTGAAGACGTATTTCATAAGAAGAAAAGTAATGACTGGAGTAAAGTCAACATAATTGAGTAATTTAGTTCAGTCTTATTTCAGATCAACTCTAGATGCCTTACATAGATTTTGCAACGACTTGTGGGGGTTGGCAGCCACTTATTCAAAGCATCTTGAATTGCCTTTGTGTTTAAATAAACTTTGTCTGAATTCACAAGTATTGATGTGATGAGTTTGTCGTTTCTCTTCTATCACGGTTTAAATTTTTAATAGAAACATAATGTGTCAAAAGCTAAGTTTGTTCACCTCATTCATGTTATTTTCATGAATGAAAATATATAACCTCTTTGGAAATCTACACTAAAATGCCACACCTGTGCCTAATGAGGCGCCCTCTGTTCCACCACTCTGTGTTTGTAATAAAGTATGCTGTAAAAAATTTTTTAAATAAAAGGTGTGTCGTACGTTGTAGAGAGGGATGCTCTTCATGGGCTTGTACTGCTTCAGGGGGTCCATCTTGTACAGGTGGCGGTCAGTGATGAGCACAACCCGGTCCTCTGCCTTGTGGAAATGGTTGATCTGGGAAACACAAAGCTCCTCATTAGTCACACACCACAGCATAAGTACACATACATCTAAAACACCCTGTGGGGAGATGTACCAGAAGCAGTTGGGTTTATTTGTTTGTACAGACAGAGCCATGTTTTGACACTGTGTGCATGTGTTTAGCAGTGGATAGATGATCTAAAAGTCTCCTACCTTGCGCACATTGCAGGAGAACAGAACCCTCATGAATTTGTCTTTCCGCTGCAGCTCGCTGGAAACCAGTGTGAATGATGCAGCTGTATCAGGGCTGTCTCGCTTCTGTCGACCCCAAAAAAAAGCCCACAGAAAACCTGTTTAAACTAAACTTAAATTAAAAAAGGAATTCAGAGACAGTACCGGCATTCATCAAGTTTAGATAAGGCTGTGGAAAATGAAGTCCCATCGTACACACACCCTCACTGGGCAGGGTGATAAACCAAATTACATTATAAATCTCTTACCAAACTAAATATACTCTCATCATTGATTTCGATTTACACGTTCTCTATTCAAGTTCAACATTTTGGGAAATGCCTTATAGCTTTCTTACTGAGAGTTAGTCCGATACTCTCATATCTATAAAGTGTCTGTAATTATAAAGCTACTGTGAGCAGCAAGTTAGCTTAGCTTAGCACACAGAACGAACCAGCTAACGTGGCCCTATCCAAACGTACCTCCAAAGTCATAAAATGCCCTTTTCATTTAACAATAGAAGCCTACTAACAATAAATGTCTAAAGAGACTGAACCAGAGTAATTCACAATTTTGTCTTTTTTTCTCAGTTTTCTCCTTCAAACATATAAAGACACACACATTACTGTACTCCACCCCCACTGCAGTCCTAACTACTCACCACGTAGTTTCCTTCCCAGGCCCTCTGTAGACCCAAGTCAGCCCTCTGGCCCTTCAGGGCCTCCAGGCAGGCTACCTTGGCCCTCACCTGCAAGGCCTCTTCTGGAGACAGGCCTTTGATCAGTGTCCATGCCCACCACCTGGAGGCAGACACATTCAAAGACAAACACACACAAAGAGAAAACTAAGAGCAGAGGAAAATCGACTTATTGCACAAGACTGCGCGATTTGCAGAGGACCTCAGCTGTACTGTACTGACTGGCCTTTCACTCATACATACTGACAGCCAACATCATTCTCAAGGAAGGTTATTTTCTTACTGTGCTCAGCTTCACACAGAAAAAAGCAAACAAACAGACACTAGGATGAAAGGCGATGATGAGTCTTTGATGGAGGAAGAAAAATCAATGCTCAGTGTGAGCCCAAGGCAGAAGGAAACGTGTAAGTTGCTTCCAATGGACTCATCTGGATGTAAAAGAACACTTGAGGCCATGCGTTCTCTCCTGCGGTTGGGATCAGATCCATTTTTAGTTCAGCCAATTTAGGAAAGGGATTTTCTTCAAAAGAAAGCAATTTAAAACAAATATTATTCAAAAAAAGGTTCATCCTCTGTCTCCGTTTTCAATGACATAATTGAGAATGGAGGGTTGTGTTGTTTAACAGCTACAAAAGAGTTTCACTTACATTTAAGCTGTTTGAAATGAAAGAGAAAAACTTACCTTGTAATGAGACCCACGCAGAACAAATATAGCAGTTGCTCGTATTTGAGGTCCGTAATTTGTAGTCTTGAAATAGCAGCAGATATACCGTACTTAAAGCTAAAGTAAAGTTATCTAGACAATTTTATTTTAGTACCTGTTATAGATGCTTCTGAGTGCCTCTTCAAACTTGCGTAGGACTTTGGGGGGCGTGGGCCACTTCACATGCCTGCCGTAATCCTTCATTGACCGGACATTTCTGAAGCGCCGGTTGACCTCACGGATGTAGGACTTGACCTTATAGCGTCGGTAGGCCTGCAGGATGACGAGGGCCGCTCTCATCCGCCGGTATCGCATTCTGGCTATGGTGCCCCTCCACACCTGGAGACACAGGACAATATAATAAACATGTATGTAGCTACAGTTTATGCAGCCTCTGTAGATAATACATTCTGTATTTTCACATGCATTAAAAACACATCTGCTGCACGGCTACTTAAAGAGGTTCTTGAGTAATAAGGACTGTACTGCACATAAGACTGGGGCACTCACAAGAGAGAGATTACAAAAATGAATGTTTAATATTCACAGGGATTTAAGGTCCTATGCACCAGTAGGTGCACTAAAATCTTAATTCACAAGACATGAAGGTTATAAATACAGCTGCACATTGCTGTAATAGCTAATATACTTAAATAATATCGTACTGCCATTTTCATTAATTTACAATTATACAAAGAAATATACGTCAGAGCTTGTAATGTTTGAATAACATGGATTCAGACTAAAATAATGGCTAAATTAAGGACCTCTAAGCCTGCCTGTAACCAAACATAGGTTGGTGACTATCAGACCCTCGAAAGCATGAATAATAGATGTAAGTGGGACCCCAGGGAACCATAACTCCTGATTCACCCTCACTAAAAACACCACCATATGCTCCCTTTGTCCTGTATTTGTTCTCTCAGTCTTACACACAAGTTCTCAATTACTTACACTTTTGACCACATTGTACCTAAATAATCAATAAAAACACAACAGTCACACAAATTAAAGGCAGTACTGCACTAGAAGCTCTCTCCTGGACATCATCTAAATGTGATGCAGAATAATCATGGAGATCAATTTAATCCCTTAAAGTGTGGGGGTGGCCAAAGGCAGAGAAAGGGATTTCTGCATATAAACACTGTGGGGGAGGTGGTTTCCACCTGAAGAGATTGGTGGTGGAAGAAGATAAGTCATGCACCACTGGAATATGGAAGCAGCAGATTAATTCATTACAAGATAATAATCTTTTAAGCACATCAGCGGCAAATGTGTGTTTAAGTTGTACTTTGTCATTATTTCCTCATGTGAAATGTCATCTTTTAACTAGAGGAATGTGGCTTGGAGCCACCTCCACAGGAGACTCTAAAGAGGTTGGCTTTCTGAAGAAGCTGAATCACACTGAGATCAATAAAAGAAGGACAGTCAGCCAGTTAATCACAGAGCCGGCCTGATGGTTTAATTTGAATCTTTTAAGCCCTAAAATGTATGTAATCATGTGTCGTGTCAGTAATCTGAGATCAGCCCTATCAGGCTAAAAAAAACTCGGATTTGTCCCCAGGATGTTTACAGATCTAGACTAAAGCCTAATGGCCTGGTTTATATGCAGAACATCCCTAAATCTTCAAAGGTTTTCTGTTAATTATTACAACAGCAACTTTCATTTGGCCAAAAGACTGAAAGGCAGGGCAAATCTTAATTCACAGACTCCTCCATATCAATTTCACTTTGACTTATCCTTTTTTCAAGTCTATGTAACACAAAGCTTGTCTCACTGTATGTTTGTTCTGTCACGTCTACCTGTCCAGTGAAAAGCCTTTGTGATTTCTTTATGTTTATGCAAAGAAACCAACGTCTATTCAGTTTAAAAATAACTCCTCTAATGCCATGTTACTGTAAGTCTCAAATGGTGACTCTGTGGAAAGTGCCTTTTTGACGACCTTATCCTCCATTTCCTCCACGCCGCACTGTCTCTAATACATAATAGATGAGAGTGAGAAAAGAGGAACCACTACATATTCATCGACCTAATCGACCCCTGAGATGACTCTCCCACCTGGTCAGCGTGACAGTGGTGGGAGGAATGAACTGACTTTTCTGAGCGGACGTACTGTTTATATCGCTATTTTTATATCATTCTTAATCCATTTTCTATTATGTGCAGGTAGTTTTATTAAAATTTCTACCAAGATTGTATTTTATTTTTTAGTTTAGGATTTTAATCACATACATGGAAACAAATAATTTCCTGTTTACGCTAACACTCAAGAAAAAAAAATGGAAAACTTGTAACCTGCATTGTATAATTTCATAAAAACAAAACATTTAAATTGATGGATAACAGCTTTAAGTGGATGAGAATGAACAGCACACTCGAAGGTGTTATAGGGCAATGTGACTTAAGGTGGAATTATGGCATTATGGCAGTAGGAATCATGTCACACATGTGTGCTGCACCAACCCTGTGTTTACATCTGATGTAGATGATGTGAAGGTTCACATGGTCACTAATGAATATGAGACTATTGCTGTGTTGTCTAATGAGTGGAAGACTTCTAAGTCTTTAAATTTTTGTCTTGGTCCTATACATTGTCGTTGTATTAGGCTATTTACTTCACATTTCCTTAAAAACAATTGTTTTCCCCATTTTTACATTTATCTTCATGCATTCAAATAATGGCCACTTGTCTTGATATTTAGTGCAATATTAGAATATTTACTTTGATATTTTTATCAATTTTACATTATATTTAAATTATACCAAGTGTAAGAGATTTGGCTTCCCTTTTCATTGTTTGTTGGAGCCCCGTGGCTCTTGTATGATGAGATGTTGTTTCATGTTTTGGTACCAGATGAAGGTCTTTGACAAAAATGTTTTAATAAACTCACTGACAGTGCAGCAATTAATTATTTTTCTGTGAAAATCCTATAAACAAGTCAAATAGTATTTAACAATCTGTCAGTTATATCTAATCCAGCAACTGAACGACTCTATAATTTACTTTATTCATTCTAAAATAGTCTCTCAGCATATAAACTACTCATGTACCCCTCAACCCACACACACATGCACCATGTCTCACCCCATATGTGCTCATATGATACACAAAGTAACAGAGCAAAAAATGGATCCAAATTGGATTTTTAGTGTGAGCTCAGTTAAGATGTCGCCTGCATAATATCCACATGGTGCACAAGCCTACGCCAGATCAACAACTGTGTTTATCTAAGCTACAAATCACTAATTAAATTTTAAACGACTGAGACTGGAGGTAAGAAGCAAAGCGGGGAGGCGGGGCGGGGTACCATAAAACAACAATGAATCAGATAACGGCAGACACAAACTGTCTCCACTGTCTTCTGAGCCTCATTACGGTGTGCGACAGGTGGAAAGTGGCGAGAGGTTAGAATTATGATGCAGCCATGCAGCCACCCACACACAGGCACAAACACACACCATAAAACACATCTTCTGCTCCTCAAATGACAAAGCAGACTGGCTGTGATGACGCTGGTGAGCTGATGAAGATGACACTCGGGGGAATGTGGATAAATCAGGCCAATAACAAGGCCCCTGACGGTCTGCCCCCTTACTCTCCTTGGCCAATAAAGCCATCTGATCATCCTTTTAGAGACACTGCCATCATGGAGCCTGCCCTCAAGCTCCGGGGGCCTGGGATTTACGAGATCATCAAAGCCAGATTGGGGATCTTTCATTGCAACAAAGCGGGACAGATTGCTGGGGTTTTATTTGGGGGGCCTGGCTGGTTTGAAAAGCATACTGGGTAAAAAGCATCACAAATCACATGTTCCAGGACAAATGGTGTGAGCTGGAAGGTTTCGCTTCAGATGTTGAGCAGACCAGAACACAGAATACATCAGATAGCCATTACTGGCTATTGATGTTTCAATCTTAAAGTATTGGGGCTGTAGCGCTGATAAAAGGCTATTCACTGAACTGCAGAGTTGGCAATTTAAAAGGTCCAATATAAAAACACACCAACCGTGTTGTCACCTAGAGGGCAGACAGATAGGCCGGTCTGCACTATTGACACACTTTACTGCAACCCACGACTGAAAGCCTGAGTTTCCACATCCTCTGGGGATATTGAGCTGGTTTTCCAGTGACATGCTCGATACACACGGTGGGCAGAGGGAGGCGGAATCAAGAGTGTGTGACACAATTTAGTGAGGATGCAACATGCTCTGACCACAGGCTGTCATTGGGAGACATTGGCCAAGGCACAGTCCAGCAGTCATTATCATAAATCAATAAAGTGCTCGGGTGAGCAGCTCACACTCACCAGTAACACTAACACAATATACATGGCATTCCTTCAATCATGTCTCCCAGTATTATGTCATTTTACATTTTTTTTGCTCTGGGCTAATGCAACGATGTGAAACAAATGTGTTCAAACTCATCTCGAACAATACTGTCAAATTAGAAGAGACAGTATTGAAGAGTAAATTGAATGCCTCTGGATGGTCTGTCCATCAATTAGATGGGACAGGACAAAATAGATTGGAAGAAAATTGCCAGTGGTCAGCATTATACAGTTAACGTAACACACACTACTTGTACAAGCTTGAGGGCCACACAATGAAAATCAACTTATTGAAAATGTACAGCATGAATACAGTATACTATCCATCAACTAAAACCATAATGTAAAAGAATGACAAAAGAGTCAGTAGTTATCATAGTGTCAGTACAGGTCTTGTGCGTAGAATTATGTAAATATGTTTTCTAAATATCTGCACAGCTGGTTTGTAAATTATCATTAATCTACAAAAGTATGTATATTTTATTAACTCAAATGTGATTACTAAGAATCCTATATACACTGGAAACCTCTTATAGTGATCATGTCTGTCCAGGTCAAACTGATCAAGGTGAGCGGATGATTAACATATAGCTTATTATAGTTCAAATCAAGCATAGTGTTAGTTCAGGCAGACAGCTCACAATCCCAGCACATAAACTGATAGCAGCTATCTCAAAGCCAGCTACATCAGCTGATTCCTCTCTTAGCATTCATTGGCAAATTCCATATGTAATGCACCTTATTTAAGCTGCTGTAGCCTGGCTGCACTTGCTGCTTCCTCTGCAAGCAGCTCATAACCCGCCGCCACCCCAGCTCCGCCATTCAGGCTGTATCTGATAGGGATGCACCGAAATGAAAATTCTTTGCCGAGGCCGAAACCGAATAATGAAACTTTCCCGAAAACCGGACAAGGTTTTTCACATTTATTTTGCCTTCACTTTTACCATTGCATAAATTTAAATAGTTAAAATATTCCTTTCACTCAGTGTTTACCACAGGATTTGGAGAGACTATGGTAGGTGGGTCCGAGGCCAGAGAGGGTCCGGTAAAGTAAAGTTTACTTTTAATGGACACATGTAATGTGTTTCATACTTTCTGTGAATATAATCCAATTAATCTAATTTCCATACTGTATAGACACCTTATTTAGAAAACCGGACGTTGTAACGTGTATCCTAAATTCATCGAACCAGTTTGATAAATAATGACGTATGACTTCAAAGCCTCTCTTCAGGTAGGACTCTCATACTGCAACACTTGTCTTTGTAAAGACATAAACTGACAGGATAAATTCTCTAACCTGCCTGTCAGCTCGCTCTGGGCCGTTTCAGTTACCATAAAGGCTTGAATACGAGTGCACTCCAAATTTGGTACGGCTAGCTTAATCGCTTTCTCACAGATGAGTGACACAAACACTCAAAGCTGTTCAGATCAATTTTTTGCCTTTTCTAAGAACTCAGCCACAGACGTATGAACAGTGTCTGCAAATGGCATTTTTTGCATCTTTCTAGGACACTTAAAAAAAGCTTCCACACTGCCGACATGTCAACATAATTGTTCGGTAAATTTTATTTGATCTTTCGAATTAATAGGCCGAACACCAAAAGTGCTTTTTTTTGCTATTTATGGCCAAATAATTTAGATTGCCAAACATTCAGTGCATCCCTAGTATCTGATTAATCATGTAATTCAGTAAAAATGCCTGCTCTGTTCTGTACCGAGGGATCTTTACTGCAGTTCTCTGCATTATGGCTTTCCATGTATGCACATGGATGGGCAGGGAGGTGCTCTCCCAGAACAGAGCCACATCGCCAAGCATAACTATAGCGGAGCAAATATCAGTTTCTTCGATGAAAGATGTCCTGACTGAAATTATAATTTGGGTATAGCCTAAAAACAGTATTGTGGTGTTAACAAATAAAATAACGTCAGTAGAGCAAATAGGCTACCAAGTCACAGCTCAGCACCAGTTTCACTGCATTTCTACATTTTTAAAGAGTCCTGAAATAAACTCTAGGCTATGAATACCGAACTGGTGGCAGAATTTGAAATGAAGTCACAAAATGAACAATGAATGGAAGTGGACAACTTGATTACTATAATATAGATTCTGTCCCAAGTTTTTTAAATTCCACATAAGCAGTTTCCACTGTTTATGTGGAGCAGAAACAACTGAGAGCCGAAACAGTCAATTCATTGATTAGTCGACAGAATTGAAGGTGTCCTGTGGAGTTTTCTTTAAAAAAACCTAAAGATTTTAATTACATTCTGAGCTTCTTATCAAATTGCACTGTATGTTTCCTTGAGGGCCAACAAATGTGGTAAAAGCATTTCTTTCCTAATAAACCGCTTGCCTTTAAACTGCAACTATTGTGATTATCATTTAAACGCCCTTGAATTGACTGTCAATATATTCTTTTATTTATTTATTAAATGCTTTAAAACATGATTTTTCACTATTCATTATTATTCATTTATTATTTTGTGTGGCTTTCTGTTATCATACGGGGTCAGAATCCTAAACCCTTAGGCCACATGGGTGCTTGTTTCTGTTGTAATGTCAGTTTAAAAAAACTTTATTATCTAAACATAAAATAAAAGATTTTTGTGAGAGCAAATGAAGCGGCGCAAATTCTAAAAAACAATCTGTAAACCTTGGCTGTAAGCCACACATTAGTTGCTATGGAGAAAGGTCTATTGTTACAGTTACAGTTTATACTTGTGTATACTCCTGTAGGATATTTTTAGGCAGCAGTGTTGAAAGGAAGCATACATTCACTCGATTCTGTAACCCTGACACAAATATTCTGAAATGAGGCTTTTCTTTAAAAATTTATTTCATGATTAAGGACAGTTTGAAGGTCAAGCTAGTTAAACACCAACTGCAAAATGTGCTGGATGTTTGCAAATTAAACTTGTTTTTTAATGGCACAAGAACAGTCACATAATATAGGAGAAAAGCACGTATGTCACCGATGCATTGGAAACACAACAAAGGAAAGTGAAGACAAAGTACAAGAAGGAAAAAGTTTCCACAACACAGCTTTCTCTGAGAAGAGAGGAAGCACGTATTTCTCTTCAAAATCCAGCAGTATGATACTTACAACAAGGTTAAACCATTATTCTCTGATCTGTTAAAGTGTTCTCACCCATTGAAGTTTTTGTGGAGATGATAGCTTTGGACGATAACTAAAACACTTCAGGGGGTTCAGAGGGGATCAGAGGATTAGAGATCATGTTTCTGCTGAGGTCTAGCAGGAGACGGATCAGTTCTGGACAGTTAAGCAGAGAGGAGGTAGTGCTGGCCTTGCACTAAGGAGACTGTTATTCACAGGAGGACTGCACAGAGCGACCCATAGATTTCTCCCTTTTCATTTTAGTCAGATACTCCAAAAACAAGATTTTATTTATTACTGCACAATTTATTGCTACAAGTCATAAGTTACCCACTGGGAAACAATACAAAATAAATAATAAGGCTCTTTATCCCTTCAGACGTTTTCATTTAGCTCTTGCTCCGACACCCCCCAACCCCCCGTGACCACTCTATGAAAGCTGACTACCCAAGACATTACACTCGCCACGTCTGATAAACCTACTGCTACACAGAGACTATGTAAAGCTTTGGAAAGCAATTAAGACGGCAGCTCAGAATACACAAGGGGGGAGTCTCTCCTCTCGTCCTCATCGCGGCCCTGACAAGCGCAGACAGTTAATACGATGTGGATGGCTGAGCTTGAATTTATGAAATATTCATTTTAACACAGAGGGAAGGTGGGGGTGGCCTATGTATAATTTATAACATCTGTATTTATGTTGGATTGTGTGCTTTTTATTTTAGGCCATTTCTTAAAGTGGTAATGATTAGATTGCTCTGAACAAGGAAGAGATTTCAGTGCTGTCGATACAGGATGATGTAGAGGAATCACTAGAGCCTGACTGCAATACGTTTTATGTCAAGCGGATTGAGTGGCTGTAGCACAGCAAGAGTGGAAAGATTAGGTGAGTAAGAGCACATGAAGAAAGGACTGAAGGATGGAGAGACTGTCAGGATTTAATGGTCAATGTGAAGGAGCCTCCTCTTACCCAAATCCTTTCCTCCAGCTTCTCCACGTCCCCAAAAGAAGGAGAGCATTTACAGTAATATAAAAGTGTAAAATAAGAGTGTAACTACAGAAAAACACAATATTCTCCCAGTATGGACAGGCACTACAAGGGGCCACTCAGATTCACAGATTGTGTTTTTTAGCTGTGTGATGAGGCAAACTAAGTGGTATTATTATAAATCCATGAGGCAAATGGAGGGACAAGAAGTGTGTCTGAGCCTCAGTCGAAGGCTGACAGTCCTGGCACCGTGGTCCCGACTGGCATAAGGCAGTGTGGTGTGCCAGGTGCTGATAAGGGGATTGCTTGGCGCAGCAGATCAGACTCAGGCTGGGATGGGTGTTTGAGTAACAGCATGATAGATACAGGAGTCAATGCTGCTGCCACACCACTATTTGATTTTGTGTGTCAGTGAGTGCATGCAGCACGAGCGAGTACGCATGTGTGAGCGAAGTGCATACAGCATGCCTGGCCTCAACATTGACAGAGGGTGAGATTAAATACGACTGCTCCTGCCGCGCTGTGATGTTTGTTTTGGTGGAAAAGCTGCAATTCCTCTGGGCTTTCCCTTCGTTATCAAAGCCTGCTTATCCTGGGAGATACAAGATAGGATTCTCCTAAGGGAGATGTGGAGGGAACACTCATCTGGTCTGTCTGTGGGAAGAGCCTGCAAAGGGCCATATAGATCAATACAAAGGTCAACCAATCAATCCACTACAGGAGTTAATATGGCTGGACAACCCTTTGATGTCGTAGAGCTGGGAGATACTCCTTGAGAAAGGTAGACATGAAAGCAACACGGTGTGGAGGAATCTGCCTACATGATTCTAATCTAATGACAGGTTGGGGAAAATGTTTAAGTGTCAATCACAGGTTTCCCAAGTGTAGGATGTAGTGCTTCAAGTGCTCAGATGATTTATGCAGAGTGTGCACATTCTTTCTACACACATGCACCAACACAGCATTGACGTTTTTTAGTTACCTGTCAGTCAGAGATGGCATTTTGAAGCATCCAGGCGATTTGAATAATGCATCCTTAATTTAACAGCCAGACGGAACAGTACTCCACGTTTACAAACCAATCTCTCCATCTATCAAAGTGACAAAGTTTTGCTCTGCACGCTGATCTGACACATGTCAGCGCGTGCACCGTTATCACACCAAGACACTGGCATTCTCGCCTGAAGGTGTCATCAAACCACTGACGCATGATGGCCTTAGCTGCTACTGAGACACACAAACAGGGATCAGTATTCACAGCACATCATTAAAAAGACGAAGGAAACATTTATATAATGATCACAGAGCAATATTTGTATCCAACAAAACGGCCAAAAACACTCATCAGATACGGAAGACCCTCTTTACCATGCTGCTCTCAGATTTATTACAAAGACACATCATCTGTACCTTATATATCTTGGTAACTTGGACATCCCTTGGTACATGCAGGAATGTTTTCATCTACAAGTCCATTCTCGGAAGGCTCCTGACATATAAGTTCAAGTTTTTTACAAAGTATATATTATCTAAAATCAAATACAGGACTGCAATTAAAGGTGCCAAATGTGCGAACAGAAGCTGGCAAGAGGAGTCGGCTTTATTTCGGCCCCTGGTCTTGGACTGAGCTATATGTACGAGCCCTGATGGTGCTGTCTTTTGTACTGTATTGTATTTTATTTTATTTGTGCTGATTCTTCTTGTACTCTCTTTTAACCATCTTGGACAAGTCTCCCTGGTAAAATAAATGTGTCCACACACAAGTCATCCCAAGCTTTACTATAAACTGTAGACATTTATATATTTTTAAATAATCTATACACAGGTCATACAAATTAAAGCAAAAACCTGAACACATGAGTGGAGCAACATATTAAAGGCAGATTTGTTTATTTGTTTATAACCATCAAAACATCTAAAAGAAGGAAAACCTATTTATCTCACTAAGACACTTCTGTTGTTTTAACTTAATTTAACAATAATTTCAGCATTTTTTGTTATTTGAGAGAGACAGTAAAGATCCAGATAGAAAATGCTGAAAAAGAAAGAGAGGGGGGAGTGACATGTAACGAAGGAACCTGACCGAAGAATATGGTACATGTCTTAACCTTAATGGCACCGGACACCCTGTTTTTTACTTTAATATTATAGTCGTATAATCATAAGGAAGATTTTGCTAACAGAGGCCAACATTAAGATCATTTAAGATCGGAACGGATTTGGTTTGAGGAAAATGTAAGGACAAATCTGTAATGTGCTAGTGATTTTGAATCAGATACAAAGAGCATTTGTATTACTTCCCAAAACTCAGAAACAATCTCAGAACTTAACAAGAGCTGTGTGGGTGAAAACTAAGACAGAAAAAGAGGCAGAGACATTCACCTCGAGAGATATAAGAGACCAACGCTAATAATACAAGATTAGATTAGCTCCAAAAATACCTCAGCGCTTGTATAACTTGCATAAAAATTTGAGGAGAGTTTGAGTTTTTCTAGTCTCAAAGGTTATTCATATGCAAAACAAGTGCTGGTGAATTTCAATGAGACACTGGCTTTGAAACCAGAACATCATCATGATCTTGTTCGAAGGCCCTCATCAGATAATAGTTGTTGATGACTGGTAATCAAAAGTATTCACAATGACAGATGTTTGAAAATAAGAACTCTTTCACTATCATCAAATACTAAAAAAATATATTGTTCCTTTTATTCATTGGTTTAAATTGAAGATAAAATTATGGATTGTATATCAATGACAATGATAGCTTTCTCTCTTGCATTAGGAAGCAAAGATTTCATAAATTCTGATTTCCTCTGGGGTCAGAGCGCAAAAGCAGTGTCAATCCGTAGCGTCAGTATCTGAGTTCCTAACGCTACCATGAGGTAGTCAGACTCTCACCTTCTGGAGGAAGAGCACAATTCTCTGGACCATTTCAGCCCGCTGCTCCTCCAGGCTGAAGAGGGTACGCGGTGTGCGGATGAAGACCTTTGTTTTGCCGTAGGCCACATCATGGTCAAATCCACACCCCTGCAGGAGCCTCTTCACTGCATCTTTGTCCGATGGCAAGTCATGGTTTGGCCACGTAAACTCTGAGATCATCTTGTATCTGGAAAGACAAAGTCGTCGTATACGGGAAATGCAGCAATGCAAAGACAAAACAAATGGCTATTTAAAATCTAGAAAGCAACTTTCTGCACACAGCTACCTTTTTACCACTCTCTCAATGTGCTGTGAATGAAATTTGTTGTTAGTTTATACTAGCTTATAATTTGTTATCGTCATGACAGACTGACGACAGAAGCTAGTGTTTTGAACCATGCTAGCACTGCGGCTAAGACATGTTATAGACACTTATGTTTTGACGATAAAACCTACTGATTTTGGGAATCCCCTGACTTTTTATCTAACACCACAGTGAGGTTGACTTTTGAGATTTTTTTGTGAAATATCTCAACAGTTATTGGATGAATTGTCATGAAATTTGGTTCCGGCATTCATATTCCTTTGTAATAACTTTGTTGATACTCTCACTTTACATTTAGCGCCATCATCAGGTCACATTTCTATTGGTCCAAAACTTTAGTTTGTACCTGCAAAACTAATAACATTCCCATCAGCCTGAGCTGTACTTTGTCCATTGCACCTGCTAGACATTGTCTTTGTGAGAATGATAGCATAATGATGTTAGCACTACATTTTATTGCTTTTTATGATGATACAGTACACATTAAAGTCCAGCCTCTCATTTCTTAGCCTTTGTAATTAAATAATTAATGTGTGTACTATGTGCTTGTTTAAAATGGATTTTCTTTTTTTATTTGGCCTGGGAAAAAATGCCTCTCTTTCCTCAGATCATTTTATATTTGAAGGAGTGGGTCTTAGAATAAATTATATATCTTCTTAATTACTAAGCAAGCCTGGGACTTTGGTCCTGGCAGGGTGCCACAGAAATCATATCATTTAGTACATGAAAAGCGGGGATTACTTTTTATATAGCACACCTACAGCCCAATGCAGAGGGTAAGAGGTCAAACTACGGTCTTAAGGATCTTTTCGGTGCTATAATTCGATTGAAATATGGGCCTCATGGTTTTTTAATACCTGTGGAAGCCCGCTAAATGAATCATAGCATTGAGACTAAAATGAATCATAAAACTGATGAAATTATAAAGGAACTTTATGTACAGCTTGATGGACACCAGAGCTGAGTTTGTCCTGAAACAGCTTGTGCTGCAGTCATGCAATAAAACTCCTTTATATGTTAGTAATCGCTTCCACAAAAGCAAGGCTCTTGTAATTTGTGTGGGTTGTTTTGACACAAAAAAATCACTCCTCAGGAGGAAAAATTATGGCTTTGACAGTGGATTGACAGTGACAGGCTATCAGAGATACTGAAACAAAATTATTTATATTCATAAAGGTGACAGTTAAATTCTATATAGTTATGTGAACTAAAATAACTAAATCACATGTTGAAAACTACAGACTGCAGAATAACCTACATTTAATGTAAAAACTTGAAGATTAGGACGTTTTTCCAAGACAGCAGTGATACTCTCTGCCTTCCAATATGCAGCGATCCCAGGGCTTGTTAACAGACTGCATCTCTGTGTCATTTCACAGATGACCCACTGAAAAGGCTGTGATATAATACCAAGTCCAAATGCATCAGCGAGGGGGATTGAAGTGAAAGAGTTGGATGACTTGTTAGCATGTTATGCAAAAGACTCATTACCTAATCCTTCGTCCACCGTGATGGTTTCTACGAGGGCAGTGGGCAAATGTGACAGCTGGGGAAGGACACAAGTGTGTGTACTACTTTGAAGTGTTGATTAATGGACCATTAAGACAGAACAATCTTATGATAATCACTATTTTTACTACTATTACTATTGTTTGGATCAAATTCTTGAGCGATATATCGTGACTAAGGGGCTTTTTATAACAAAAATGATCATTAAAAAAACTAATCAAATCCAGCCTGTAAGGATTAAGGTCTCATTGATTACACAACAAGCATAGCAAGCTTTCAGAGTCTTATCTAATGTGACAGACTCGATGCAGCAACACTAGTGCTGCTACATCGCTCCCATCATCTTCTGCAGGGAAACACAAGGTGACGTTTGAGACTCCACGTCTGACCGTTGCTAGTCTGTTAAGTCTAGCCATGATCTGACTGACATCAGCCCCGACTCTTTCTCCACTGTCTCTTCTTGTTACGAGAGGATCTTTTGTCTGATCAACAGTCCAAAACCCAAAGATATTCAATTTGAAAAAATATAAAAACACAGATAACCAGCAATTCTTTCCACATGAGAAGCTGTAACCAGACTATTTGACATTAATGTGTGAATAAACAACTGTAACAGTTAATCCATTATGAAAAGTGGCAATTCATCGGCCGACAATTAATCGACTACTTGTTTCTGCCGTAGAAATCAGCCAAATTTAAGCATATCAGATATATTTGTATCAGTGTTTGGCCAATAAGATATTGCACTACAGAAAGTATAAAGCGTTAAGGTAATTTAGAAATGTATTTAATGTTTATTGTTGCGCCACACAACTTCATGTAACGTCTTTTATAGTTCTTTACAGTTATAGAGGTTTGACATTTCATTTGCATCTACATGAGTATACAGCTCATCTATAATTCAGTTGTTAATAGTATAGAGTACAAAGCAAACACCACATGCAGCACTGATTTACTATGCAACAAAGGAACTCCCAGATCAGTGGTAAAAAATAAATTTAGAGTCTTTATTTAAGTAAAAGCAGCCATACCACACTGTAAATACACTCTGTTACAAGTGAGAGTCCTACATTAAATATTGTATTACAATGAAAAAGGAACTATTATCAACAAAACGTACTTTTAAGTTTCAAGGTAATGTACTCGAGATGCTTAACAGCCCCTTTCAGGGTGTTACTTGCACTTACTACAATTATCTTGTAGTTATGTGTCTGTTTTATGCTTTTCATTTCTTGGTTTCTGACCTTTTAATGTCTAAAGCTGTATTATCTGTGTTGCATTATGTAAACAATCTATATTTATATTGGCCCGAAATATCAGATTGTTTTACCGCTTAAATATCAATATTAGTATCAGCCTCAGAAGTCCATTATTGGTACTTTGTTTGCAAGCAATTAGTGCTAATTGGGATGTAAACAGACTTGTAATGTCAGGTGTTTAAGCTTCTATATGAATAAAACATGAGATATTAACACAGGTAATTGACTGGTAGTTGTTTGCTACTTTACCACATAAAATTTTTGCAGCAGATTAAATTGTTTTACAACAATGCCTCTCTCTAGTATTTACAATCCAGCCTGCTTTTAATCAACGGCAGAGAACAAAGATATTATGCATGCAGGAAACTTACAAAACTACTGTAAACCAAGAAGATGATGATGAAGGGGTTATTCTGTAATGGATGCTGGAGATGTAACTGATTAGCTGCAAGGTTAGATTAGATGGAACCTGACCAGGGTTACAGAACACATAGTGACGGCCAACAGTGCTACTGTGCACATTGGGATGAAGTCAGGGGTTTAGCATGTTTGTCCAAAACACTTAAATGTAGTGTGTGTGACGTGAGGGAAGAGGTGTTACTCATTGACTTCTTCTAATTTATATAATTAAAGGGGTATAGGCAGCATTGGTTATCAAAATGTAACGCTACAGTTGTATCAGGGCAGATATTATGAATTAATTTTTGATGTACCTTTAGTAGTTGGAAGTGTACTCTTAAGTCAGACTTCGTTGTGTGAATTTTTCTCATTCGCTGTGACCATATCTGCAGGTGGCATAGAAATTACTTCTTCATGATAAACACCTGGATCTGTAGCATTCATCTGTACTTCACAATGAGCTCTAGTCCATTAATCTATTAGTCGAGCAATTGAAAAACAACTAGCAACTGTTTTGATAATGGTTTGAGTTATTTTTAATAGAAAATGTATGTCTCAAATCATTTTTAGTACCTTTACTCTCTTTGGGACTGTTGTGTCAGATGCAACAAGGGATTTGAAAGATGTCAATTTGGGCTCTGGCGATATATAATTATTAATCTGCAGATGAATGAATAACGAAAATAATTGGTAGTTGCAGCCTGACATTTAATAAATAAAAATATTTTAAAAAGGAGCAAGATATGACTCACTGCAACAAGGTGTATCACTTGGTTGAGGTGTTTAAAATGATTTTTATGGTGTGGGTACCTCTGTAGGAAGCGAGGGTATGTCTGTCTGTAGGCAAAGCCAGCACGACGCACTCTGACGTTCTCCAGCAGCCCGAGGTACTCCACCTGATGGCGGCAGCGATCCTGCTCGAAGAGTAGAGGGGACTTGACATCGTTGGGCTTGATGCAGCGAACATAGTAGGGTTCCTGGAAAGGGCGACAGGGTGTTCAAAACAGCTGAACGTGTATTTAATCTGTATTTAATCTGCACGACTGACCAATGATTTATTCTTATTTACACTGACACCTGAGGGGGAAAATATTGTACATGGAGGTACAGTAGGAAATTGAGCGGTCAGTAACAAAATGGTTATGCAACAAAATGTAACTCCATAACCTGGTTAAACAGTTTGCTAAGATAGCTGGAATGGTTAATTAATCCGACTGTCAAACTACAGAATCTATCTATTTCCTGATAGTTCATTATGAAAGTCAATCAGTTGCAGCTTCTCAATTGTGAGGATTTGCTGCTTTTCTTTCAATCACATAATGATTATTTTTGCGACTCTGGGAAATTATAATACACGTACATCAAGCAGCCCTCAAACTAGCATAGTGTTAACTACAGCGGTTTTTCACATCACTCCTTATTAACATACAATAGCGCTGACGTGAGGATACCATGGTCCAGCAGGGAAGGAAACGTGCCTAGAATCGGCAGAAGAAACTCAGAGAGGGAACCTAATTTGAGGGCACAAACAGGAGTAAAGTGACTCTGTACTACTACTACTCTACTAAGACTGGGCTGAATTTGAGAGGTGGGTAAAGAGCATTTAGCCTCCTCTACAACCCTGGATGTAATGCTTGTCAAGTGATCTCTCAACCCTGACTCCTCACCTTGCAGGCCAGGTTCTCCACTAACAAGATCATGGAGTTTTTGAAGAGTGTTGCAGCCGTCAGTGGTCGTTTGGTGACCTCAGTGATGCTCAGTTTGCCCTCAGGCCACATCCCCTTCAGTACTGGGTTAGAGCTGGACAGACAATGAGACATGAAAGACAGAGTTTTATAAGTAGGCATTACAATCACATTACACAATTCAGTGTTTTTGGCCCTAAACATTCATGAAAGAGGTTCAACAGAGGTGCAAGTTTTATGTTATAATCTAGGAAGAATCAATTAGCGGCCATGTTAAAACATTTCTTGCTTCTGTCCAGATATCCTGCTTTTGTATCATAAAATGCACATTAGACAAGTCAGGAATTACCAGACCTCACATTTATGTTCAGCATAGGAAAAACACCAGAGGACTGGAGAAGAGGAGGAGGGGAAGAATAGATGCGAGCTGAAAGGAGATTAATTGTACTAGAGGAGCATCACGTAATCAAAGTGCTGAAAGGAACACAGTGAAGACTTTGGGGAGGGGATTAAAACAGTGTGTACGGTCACCTGTTGTACAGCAGTCTTTTGAAATCCTGGAATAGAGTGTCTTTGTTCTTATCAATAAAACCCACCACTGAGTACCTGTGAAGACAGAGAGGCAGATAAATGCATGTGTGTTATGTTCGAACATACTGTCCTGCTAAACCATTAACGTCATAATTACATGATTACTTTGACCTTGGCCAGTGGTATTAAGGGGTCTAGTGCAAGGCGAGGAAATGTTCCACCACCACCAGCCTGAACCGTTTACACAAGACAGGATGGATCCATGGATTCATGTTGTTAACACCACATTCTGACCCTACCATCTGCATGTCCCTGAGCCACTATAGCCTCAGTTTCCTGTTCTTAGCTGACAGGTTTGGAACCCGCTGTGGTCTTCAGCTGCTGTAGTCCATCCAATTCAATGTTCAACATTTAGTGCGCTCACAGATGCTCTTATGCACTGTACTGTTGTGACCCCTGGTTGTTTCAGTACCGGTTGCCTGCTTCCTGTAAGCTTAAACCAGACTTCTCCTTTGATCTCTCTCATTAGCAAGACGCATTAGCCCACAGAACTGCAACTCACTGGATGTTTTTCATACCACTCTGGTTCCCGAGGGATCAGCAGTTTCTGAGATACTCAAACCACCCTGTCACAAACAAACCCTTTCACGGTCATGATGTTTGGTCTGAACAACTGAATCTCTTGACTAGGTCTGTATACTTTTATGCATTACTGCCACATGATTGGCTGATTAAATTATAGCATTAAATGAGCAGGCGTACAAGTGTACCTAATAAAGTGGCCACTGAGTGTTTAAACTGTGGTTTGAGTAAATCTAAATATGCTAAATATGCTTTAAGTTAGTGTGTGTTGTTATTGATGAACCTGCTATAAATAACAGAGCTGTTATACACCATGCTGTGAGATGGTGTAAGTGCCTAGTCAAAGTGGTGCAGGGATCAATCAAGGCTGCCATTCAGGCCCTGCTCCTCCGCCTGAGTCCTCCCCTGGGTGGCAGACACTTAGCCCTCACAAATGGGCTGAACACGTTTCCCTGAGAGCACTTTTTGGGGGCTTAGTGTGTGTGATTTATTCATATGGTGTCCAAGTACTATGGGGACTGGGAAGTGGTCCTGTCATTTTGGGGGACGCCATGCAATCAAGATGTCGTTTAAATGTTAAAGTGCGTGCACCGGTGTGAGGGTTTGAGTCATTAAAGCTAGGGTAGGCAATTTATTTCAGTTTTTTTTTTGTTATTTGTTTAAATTCATTCATACATCCCGACAGTAATCAATTAATAAAATGGTCTGACACACACACGGGAAAAAAAATCCTTAATTTGTAGCTGCTGCAGAACTGTAATAAGCACTGCCAATCGTTTCATACGGTCTCTTGCTAGTTTCTCCAACTTTTGCCTACCCCAGACTTGTGTGTGTTTTGAATGGGAAGGAAAAAAACAACAACAATGTTGTCAAATGTCAAATGTGTTATTTCCATTTATCAATACATCAACGCAGACCATATACTTCAGAATTCAGATATGTAACTTTAACCAACAATTTAAAGTATAAATTACCAGGTGAAAAAGCAGCAAGATGAGAAGTTCAACAACTGGTAAAATCAGGATTTTTCAGAGAGTGTTAAGTAACTCTTTAATGTTTTTAAGCACTACATCAAATCCTCAAGCGATTGTATTTTCAAACAGCCAAAAAGAAGAGACATAAAGTTAAAGCGAAGATGATCGTGTGGCCTTTTAGTCAAAATTTAACAGCTATGTACTGTAAATAAATACTGTTCATTGTCTTTGTACCATGAACAAAGACAGATTGATATTGGTGATATTAATCAAGAAAACATGTTCTTTGAGCCTGGAGTCTGCATAGACGTTGTTACATTACAGTTGGGTTAAATGGAAAAAAGAAATCTGGACTATGAAAAGAATATTTAGTCAAAATCTAGTCAGAAAGTGTGAAGGAGTGATGCTCCCACATCGTCAAAACAAACTCCCATCTGCTTTTGGAGTGGCCAAGAGTAGCTCAGCACTGAAGCATGAATATGTAAAAATGTACAAATGTGGAAAAAGGGCATGAATCACCAGGAAGTTCTTCCTGAATAAATAAAACTTTAAGACACTTACACCACATCTCCTGCATAGTGCCTGATGCGAAAGTCTCTGTCAAACTCCAAGCTCTTGTCAGTCGGTGAGAGCTGCAGAGAGAGACAAGACAGAGAGCAGTGAGTCAGACCACATTTAAAAAATATCTGCCTTTGTCCTCCATGTTTTCTGGCTGCGCTTCATTCTGATTAAACATGTCTAAATATATGAGGGATTTCCAGCAAACAGCAAGCAGATGTTTTGCTGCTGTCAGACCTGTGAGGTACACTCTGTTGTAAACATGACAAAACACACAAAGAGTCATAATCTGGCCACTGAATGTTGACCAATAAAATGACACAGCATTTGAAAATATTTACATAGTTGATTTCAATGCATAGACTTAATAATAACTAAATATTTAATATGTGTGTGGCTATGCAAGACCTTCCTGACACCTGACACACACACAGTGTTAAGAAGTTCCTATAAGTTACATGAATATTATGCAGTAAAGTTGCATTTCAGCCAGAAGAGACTAATACGATCTGCAAGACGAGGAAGAGTTGGATGATGCAGACAGAAATTGGCAGGTCAACTGAGTAAAATTCAGGACAGACAGACAGATATTAGCCCTTTCGGAAATTCATAGTGTGTCATACAGCAAACGTCAGACCAGACCGACATCATCAACAGACTAACAGCCAGACAACTGCTTTGCCAAAAAACATCTCCCGAGTACTATACAAGTTATACCAAGGTGCAGCTCCCCGA
Organism: Lepomis gibbosus; assembly: GCA_029875015.1. NCBI lineage: Eukaryota > Metazoa > Chordata > Actinopteri > Centrarchiformes > Centrarchidae > Lepomis > Lepomis gibbosus. The sequence continues at coordinate 28,687 of JAPMOB010251315.1, forward strand.
TACCCCGAGATCTGCTGGCCTGGTTGGTTCAGAGGGATGGCAACCTGTACCGTCTTCCTGATGGTAACAGCTCATACTGGCCAAATTTAGGATGTGATACATCTCTAATAATCGCCTGCCCCTTCCTCACCAATCGGGACTCGCAGGTTGTCGTCATGCTAGTTTGCGGTTCTCTAGCAATCTTACTCGACATGTTAACTATTTTATGCAGTTTTTTTTTTGATCATTCACTAACAATATGAAATACCACGCAATGGAACAAAAACTTAATATGCTTTCGCAAAGGAGCGACAGACGAAGACCAATATATCTGTCCACATTAAAAAGTCTCAGTTTACTCATAAAATATAGAAGCTGCGACACTTTCTTATAGAAATCTGTATAAAAATTCCATGACAGTTTAGCATCGATTATTGTTCCTAAGTATTTACAATCATCTACCATTTCAATAATCTGCTACTATTAAGAATGACAGACTTAAAATAAACAAAAACAATACAATCTTCAGTGAAACAGGAAGCTTTTTGCTCCTCATGCAGGTTCCAAAGATTCCGACACTCTGGTTCCTTTTGCACAGTAATAGAATAAGTCTCAAGTCTACAGCATAGTAGTATAAAAAGAAGTTGTCAGATTCTAATCAAATGACAAATAGAACAAGTACCCTGGGGCAAAGGAGGAGACGCCTCCCCCAATGAATGCTGGCTATAAATCTGGCTTTAATATCATTTGTAAGCAGCTATTTGTTTTAACCTCCCTGAAGTTGCATGTGAGGCTTGCCAACATCGGACAGGTTTGCGTAAATTGTCCATCTTGGAAAAGTGTGCTAAACTGAATTTCAAAAAAACCCCCAAAACTGTCCAGTTTCTTAAGTGGCTGTTTTCTTATAACTTCATACAGGTTGAACCAAACGCTCAGAATGATTTGCAAAACTGCCAGTGCTACTGCAATTGCAGATGCAACGATGCGGAAAACACAGACACCGTCAGTGTGGATACAGTCTTGCTCCCGCTTGCTTTTCTTCTGCCCCTCCCCTTTTCTGTAACAGAAAGCAATGTGCAAGAAGTGATAAATAAATTTAAGAATAGGGGCAACAGCGACAGTTAGAGAAGGAATGAGGTAGAGGAAGAGAAGTAAATGTAGTGTGATGGGAAGAGTGCAAGCAAAAAAAAAAGTATGAAAGTGTTTGTGTGTGTGTGATATTGATGCCTGTATATAGGCCAGTTAGCAGGAGAGCAGAGAGGAAAGAGGCATGAATGGAAATGCAGAGAGGGCCTGCTACAGTCTTCAAACAGCTTCTGATGAGCACGATCAGGCTTCCTTTTTCATCCACATCTGCAAAGCTGCCTGTGACAAGTAAGTTTGTGATGTGTTGTGCAGAGTAGAGTGAAGTTTTGTGTGTGTGTGTGTGTCTCTGTTTCACTACAAGTATTACACTGACATCAGAGATTAGAGGGAAACTGAAGTGGAGGTATCCCGAGCTCTCTTAACAATCCCGAGGAGAGAGAAGTAATTAGCATGTAAGAACAGAAGTCCAGGAGAACAGGACGCAGCACGACTGAGTATACAAAAAAACTCCCCTTAGATACTGATGTTAAAACATATACCAAAGGACAGACGGATATAAAAATATAGCCAAAAGCACGTGGACATCCTCGTGCAGCTTTGAACCTTAAATGGCCCTTTGGTTCTATATAAAGGAAATCTTTCAGGAATAGTTCAAGAGTTTTAGCATAAAGACTAGAAGGAGGGTGAAACAGCTACCCTGGCTCTGACCAAACTTCAAAAAACAGCCTACCAACACCTCTAAATTATCTTGTTTGTTTAATCCTTACACTAACATGTATAGCGGAAAATTACATGCTGGAACAGTTTACCCATCCACCCAGTACTTCTGAACAGTGTCTCAGGCTACAGCACAAGTTGCCATATTAAGACAGTGAGCAAAGGTTTTGATCTCTGTACAGGCACAATTGTATCAAACCTGGCAACCTCAAAGCGATGACAAGACTCTGTGATACTGCTCACTCCCTATAAAACAATATATTACACATACAAATTTTATATTTCTGCTTTATACCTTCTTTCCAAACGTGAGATGTAAATAAATGAGCAATTTTCCCAAAATATGCTATTACACAATAGTGTGCTTCCAACTTTGGCAGCAGTTTGTGTTTGTCTCTTTCCTGTTTCAACATGACGATGCACCTTTGCACACACCCAGATCCATAAAGAATCCCATCCAACGCCTTTGGGATTCACTGGAACACAGACTGTGAGCCAGACCTCATCGCCCTGCATCAGTGTTGGACCTCACTAATGCTCTTGTAGCTGAATGGAGCAAACCCCTGCAGACAAGTTCAAACATCTCACGTGAAAATCTTGCCAGAAGATGGATGCCTTCATAGCAAAAGAGTAATGACCATAGTTTTAGAATGAGATGGTCCAAACGTACTTAAAGCTTCAGCAAAACTGCACTGGAACAGAAGGAAAACAAGAAAGATAAACGCAGCCAAAGAATTAAACTTTTACAGCCACGTTGCCTTTTACCTCGATGCTATTTCTGTCCATTGAGCCAATACAGTTTGTTCCATTACTTTGGGTCTTTGTGAAAAGACTCTGAATGACTCATCTCAGGGCTCATTGCTCTCAGACACAAACACACAAACTCTCAGACAACCGCACAGACAATGTAAGAAGGAACATTCTCGTATGGGGGGATGTTTTGCAAACAATAAAAACATCACAAACTGACAAATTTATCAGATCTGAATGAAACAGTCGGCCTTGATTCAGATTCAAAAGCCGAACCAAAGCCCACAAAGGGCCCCACAGTAAATCTCTGACAGATCAGAGTGAAATTCCTCAGTGAAATCACAAAACTCTTTACCTCCCTGGCACTTTAGAAACCTACTGAAGTGCTTCCAGTAATATTCTTTGAAGTTTTTATTGGCAACAGCTATGTGCTCGGCAAACAAAGGCAAAAAGACGCTATTAAAAAAGATTATTTCAAGTACACAGTTATGAAGACTTTCTGAAAATACCATGCTCCGTAATTTAGTGTCTTCAACACCAACTCAATAAGATCCCAATACTCAAGCTCTTCATTTCAAGCCTTATGAGCAATACAACCAAATTCTTTGACTGCGTCAAGTGTAGCAGATAATTTATTTGGAAATTAAGAACACACACACATTTTTTTCTGGGGAGAAATCTTACTAACACTTGCAGGGAAGCCCATACATGAATGCACACAAACACACAGAGCAGAGAGACAAACAGATGCACTCTCAGACAGACAGACTGCATCTGCTGGAAGCCACACTGCCCCTCATCCATCACAATCAGTCACACACACACACACACACACACACACACGCACTATGCACACACATAACCAGACACACATCTTGGCAGCTTTATTATTAGCACCTCCTCCGTGTTTGGGATTTAGCCTAATGTTACGACCGATGGTGTGATGGTGGGGGAACGGGGAGGGGGAGGCACTAATAGAAACAGAACAAGGTCAGAATAATGAGAAGAGGAAGTGGGGAATGTAAACATGAACCGACAGGAGAGAGAGGCACTTTTAATTCAGAAGAAATAATCATCAGTAGGAAGCGGATCAGGTCGAGTACCGATATTTATCAAACCTATTTGTTTTACAGCATTTATTCTTCAGATATTATAACATACAGCAAGGGCGTAATTATTCCAGGACACAATTTTAGTGCTGAAACAATTGGTCGATTAATATCAGAAACAGACAACCATTTTAATAATTTAAGTCATTTATTAAGCAAGAATGCCAAAACGTGCTGGATTGTAAATGTGCTGTAAATGAAATATCTCTTGGTTTGGACTGTTGGATGGAAAAAAAAACAAGAATTGAAGACATCATCTTAGACCCTACAGAAATGTCACTGACTTTTTATAGACACATTTTTCAGTTATTAGTTCTGTCTGTTTTTTAATTTGTGTTTATTTTTAAGTCATTTCTATATGAAGTTCAAGGATATTTGCTTGTTATAAAAATATTACAGTATTTAACAACTTTTACTCGTGGAAAAGTTTCTGTTTTGTTACAGCACAAACACTTTTTTTTAAAAAGAAATTAAAACTACATTTTCTTAAATTATTCATCCTTATTTTTGTCTTTGTGAATTCCTCCCCTCATCATTTTTTTCAGAAATCTGTTTTTTATTGATAGCAGCCAATTATAGCCTAAAGTTTAGACAGTTAGAATAGAAACCTAGTGGTTGCAGGTCAAAACCAGCAGCTAAAATCTGCAGGGAGACATTTTTTTAATGTCTCTTCTTAAAAAACAACTCTAGGGCAATACATTTGAACCTCAGCTGCTCCAGAAGAAATGATAGTGCTAATTCAGGCTGTAAAACACAGTGATTATGCTGAGCAGCTTCACGTGTACCACTCCATGAATGTAAAGCAGGGATAGTGCTAAGAAAGCGCAAATTCAGCAAACAGGACCAACAACGCACCAGTAACATGATTATTGAAATGATTAATATCTCGGCCTATTAAAATGTTAGAGCACAGTGAAAAATCTTGTCTGATAATGCTGAGGTTCACAATGTCCTTAAGCCCAAGGTGATCATGATCATTAGGTTGCAACAGTCCAAAACCCAAAGATGTTCAATTTAAAATTGCATGAGATAGCGAAAAAGCAGCAAATCCTCACATTTAAGAAGCTGGAACAAGCATTGATGGATAAAAATGACTTTAAAAATAATTAATAACCAGAATTGTTGTAGTCTTTTGTTGTTGGACTAATAATTTGGTAAACTATTGTTTTCTGCTCTACATGTATCTGTTTGATAGACTAAGTCAACAAAGGAATGTGATGTGAAAAGCAGCAAAATAATGCAGTCCTCTACAGCCATCTTAACCTTCATATCACCCTCTTCTTCTTTGAAAATGGATTATCTGTGTAGTAGAATTACAGATTGCCAGATACCCAAATCAATAGATTAATTAAGAAGATAGAAAGAGGTTTCAGGCACAGTGAGGCACTGAAACTAGACTGAGTTAAAAGAGGGGCATGGTGACACATGAAAAAAACAAGTTGCTTGAACATGAAGAACACAGAAGCAACAAGGGAGATGGGACTTTTTTATTAAATATAATAAGACAAAAGCAGAACAGAGCAGGTAGGGTGGGTGACAGGAACACATACATTAGACACAGCTGCAGATGGAAACAGGCAGCAAAACTGCGAACAGAAGGAGAAACGAGGTGAGAAGGCGGGAGACAGAATAACAAGAACACGGTGGACTGACAGTCGCAGGTACACCCCGTAACGACACCTGGTGTTATTGTGACAAGATGCTTCTGCACAACATTTTCACCTTTAGTTCTTATCATTGACATTTTGTTTTCAGAGAAAAGACAGATTAACGCAACTTCCGTTCGCTGTAGAAACTGAAGCACAGGATACCGGCTGAGTATTTCCCCCTGTCTCCTATTCTGTATAATATAGCAGTGTACTGAGGCAACATGGGGCCATGCAACAAAAGGCCCTCAGCAGTGAAAGAAATTTAAAAAACATTTGAACCATCTCTCTGAACAAACAAACAAAGCAAAATGCATCGGCTGGTCCATCTCTCTCAGGTTGATCAAGTTGTTTTTTTTGTTGTCCACTTACAGAGATTATTTTGACCCTCCCAGTAAAACAGAACTCCAACCTCAGTCTGACCTTCCCTAACTCATATCCACTCCTCTCTCTCCAAAACCTCCTGCAGTCACTTTTCCAACAATCCTGTTTGCCACCTGTGCCCTCCTTCTCTCTAGCCCCTGGACTGAACAGCCATCTACGAGGGCAGGGGCCAGACCCCCTGACGAGCAGCGTCTGACGGTCTCCCAACCTGTCAAGAACTCACAGTGGGTACCCACTGGAGCTAATCCAGGCGGCAGATGAGGATATGGATTTTGCATTTCATGCCCAATGCGCTGACTGGCAGCTGTCAGGGTATTAAAACACCGAGTTTGAAGTTACACCCTCATTCTCGACAGACAGATATGAGTACATCTCACATAACACCCGTCAAACTGTCTCTGCACTGAACTGCTGGCTATTATATCCACTGCTTCATGTTCTCGCACACATCAATTAGACTTCTCCATGTGTCCTTGCTGCTACTGCTGACCTTGTGCCTCCCTGGAGTTAATGAACGGAGCATATCTGTGATAAGCATCACCAACACGTGTCCTCTGAAAGCTTTACCACTTAACGCAGACCCCCAACATGCATTCATACTTGTGGCAGCAGGCGGAGGACACACGCATGTGCACACGTGAGCACTTCCTATTAGTACGCAGCACCTGTACGTACAACATGCTGAGACACTTAGGTAAAATACATTTCAATGCAAATGAGAACAGTGAGAACAAAAGTGATTAAGGCAGTAAAGACAACAGAGAGGTGTTGAGGGAGGGATTGTGAAAGAGAAAAATAAAAACACATGAGAGTTTAGAGAGAAGCAGGAAAATGAAGCCACCATGATGGCTGCTCCAAAAGGAACTACTGTGTCAGCAAATGATTAAGAGTAAAAAAAAAAAGAAGCACATCTGGGAAAATCAAAGAAGCATACAGTGTGACGAGGAGAGAGCAGGGAGTGTTGAGAAAAGGGAGGGAAGGAGGTGCATAACACGGCAAGGCACAGAAATCAAACATGAGTAGAGAGAGAGGACTGTAACCGTCTAAGTAGCAGTAGTAGAAGAAGAGAAATTAAAGCTTTTACAGCTAAACACGTTGACACTTCAGCTAAGATTTGATTAAAAATCCCATTAAACAAACAAAACCAACAAAGTGCTATTCCTTCTCTCAAGACTCGCACTTCTTCGCACTCATTTTTTGACCAATTGAGGGCAACATTGGCTAAACTGTATTACCCCCTTATAAAAGTGATATTGCAAACTTTTCAAATGCCTTCTGTGGCTGAAAACAACCCTCATGAGAGCAGTGAACGGTCAATTTGTGGGCTGTGAAACCAAAACTTTTAGACTCAGTCAGTGCAACACGGTGGCTCATTGATGTGTGGTAGTTTTGGGTTAAACAATATGATACTAGTAACCACTACTGGCACAGTTAGTTTCAGTTTAAGATGTTTGAATTGCTAATTCAGCATGCTAGCCAACATACTAGCTGTCTGAGGCTACTAAACAACTGCTAACTTACTGTTGGTATTTTACTCTTGTAGACTCTAAATAAATATTCCTTAACTAGATAGAACACTGTCTTGTAATCATAACTACTGATCTGTCTTTCTTGTTGCTGTACTAATTAACACATTTGATATAACTCTTGTTTATATGTCTATTTTTATCTGATTTGTATTTAATATCATTGAATTTGTTGCGTTTTATCCGAGACAGATCAGGACAGTTTTCAGTAAAAATTGCAAGGCCAACTGTCTTAAACCTTATGTGTTTAGTTTGCTGTACATCTGTGCACCTGCAGGCATAATGGAGACAGAAGAACGCACTTTTAATATTTTTTGCACAACAATGGAGCTCTATGGCACAGTGGAAAAAGCTGCAATCAGGCAGTAAGACAATAAATAAAGTAAATACTGTCACCAGCTAGTTTGGTTGTGGTGCAATGACATAAAATAGAATAAAACACTGTATGACTCAAGTAAAGAAGTATGCAGTTTGTTGACAGTAGGTCAACAAGAGTAAAACATTTATGAAACTAGTTATATATTTCAGTGTAATGAAAATGTAGAGTCTAGCAAACACAACCTGATAGAAAACAGCTGGAGACAGCTGGATTTTACAGCACCAACACACACAAGCCAAAAATAGAAATCACACTGAAGAATAATCCGACAGCACATCAGATTCAAGCGTTTCCCTTTAGGTAAGACATCTCTGTAAACAAGCCCGTGGCCGCCATGCATCAAAAGCGCCTGATTAATTCATAACAAGGCTGAGAAGCCTGGAAGCCAATAAAAAGGATTTCTCATCACCAGGCTGCAAAGCAACATGACATATTGAGATGTGAAAGCTCAGTTTAGAAGCCACAACGTTGTGCATCTGCTAGTAGTAAAGTTCCTTTCCTCTTACTTCCTTTCCCTTATGCTTTTGATCTGTTATCAGGTCTTTTCAGGACTGTGGTAACATGTGCGTCTATGTGTGTGTAAAAATGCTTTGTACACTAGGACAGTCATGTGTCATTAAACGTGAGCATGAGGTGTAAATTTACTGTGCTCATGCAGAATCTAGTGAATGAACGAATGGGCAGGGACAGGATGCGTGTGCTGTAGGCAGGTGGACAACAGAGTCTAGCATTATAGTACTGGGAGGAGGGTGAGAACATCACTGCAGACACACGCACAGATCCTGTTACATGAACATCTCCTGGAATAGATCTCTGACTCAGTCTCTTCCTATGCAGAGCTCTCTTTTGACTTCTCAATTCTTGGCCGTAATGTTGAACGCTGAAGCAGAAATTGATAATATTCAATATATATATATTGTACATTTTTTGTGGTAGTGGCAGTGAGAGATGGGTGTTTGCAGGATTCAAGATCCATTCTTGACTTTCAAAACAGCAGCTTGATAATAAATCTCAAATCAAGGTTTTTACAACCCAGTGGCAGCCGTAACAAAGGTCAAATTTATTTTGGAGCTGTTGCTTCCAAAGCTTTCAACATGTCGTGTCCTTCCTCAGCAGATGGAGTTGCTTAGATTGTTTTTGTCAAGCTACAGAATTTTGCTTTAAGTTTGTGCTAAATCATCTTGAGAGTAGGTCTGAATTCTTCCCCAAATTTTCAACTAATTCTCTGTGGAAGGTGGCTTAGTTACACTAGATAAACTTTTTACTCCATTTATTTAAAGTAGCACATATAGTAGTTTGTATGAATATATATTTGTAAATAGTATTTTTTAACCTACCTCATGTCTAAGTTGTGTATGTTTTTAACTGTATTTAATCGTTATTTCATGTAAATGTTTGCTACTGCAATTTCCCTCCGCGGATGAATAAAGTATCTATCTATCCATCCATCCATCC